>PVIY010004501.1:0-102524 GCA_004026745.1 Myrmecophaga tridactyla
TAGGTGGTCTGATGCTGATTAGCTATTCCAGGTTCCTAGGGCTGGCTCTTGAGGGTGACCATTGTTCCAGCCCTCCTCAGGGAAAGGCTACAGAAGAATCTTAAAGATAGTAATTTTCCTCAAAACTGTAGAAAACAGTTAAAGGGCTACATTAACTGGGCAAGTGCTGAATCAAGAAAAAACAGCTTCACAAGCCACAGAATAGCCTTCTGGTGTTCTTGCTGTCTCCTCTCCCACCCCCTCCATAATGTGAAGTGGGGCAACTTGCACTCCCACTGTGGGTCTCTGGCCCTGTTCCAAAGGGAGCAGAGTGGCCTCTTTGCACATACTGTTGTGCATGTGTGTCAGTACCAGTCTATCCAGTGGAAGTCTGAGAAATTGAGCTTGAAACCTGTCTTGGGCATGCCCTCCCTGAGTTTGTCCTGAGAGCAGAGAAGTCTCTTGCAGATAGCTGGGACAGTGTAAGAAACAATTAAATTGAAGCAGCCTGGGGCAAAGGACTACCTGTATTAAGTCACTCAAGAAAGCACCCAGGAAGTGGTGAAAGTCTATTTCAAAGGTAGTAGAAGGGGTAACCACAGTCCCAGGAAAAGAAACAGGCTCCCTGGCTCCATGCAGGCTCAGATAAGACACAGAGGACTTGTACTTCACTTTTACCTTGGACTTATCTTGATGGGAGGATGAAGCTTTCAAAGAGACCAACAGCCAAAGCGGAGAAAATTCACAAAGACAGTGAAAAAGTGCTTTTTGCTTTTCTTTTTCTTTTTTTGTAACTCCTGCCATTTAAGAACATCTCTGTTATATTACTAGCTGGGTACAAACTTAAGAAATAGAAAGCTTAGGGTTCAAATCCCAGAGTAGACACTTTAAAATTTAAAAATGTACATCGTGGGCAGGCAGTAGTGGCTCAGTGGCAGAATTCTCACCTGTTATGCCAGAGACCTGGATTTATTTCCCGTGCGTGCCCATACAAAAAAACAAAAAACAAAAAACAAAATGTACATTGTGCAACAAAAGATTACAAGACAAACAAGGAAATAGGAAATGATGGTGCATCCAGAGATATAAGTTAAAAATCCAGAAACTCTCAATGAAGAAGACCAGACTTTGGACTTATCATACAGAGATTTAAAAAAGAAAAGAAAAGAGCCTCAGTTATCTCAAGGAGATAAAGGAAATCATAGAGAATGAACTAAAGGATGTGAGGAAAATGACGATGAATGATATGGTAATCTCTTTGAGATTCTCAGTACAAGCCAAAATACTGAAATTAAAAACACAATAACTAAAGTGAAAAATTCCCTAGATAGTCTCAACAGCAGATTGGAGGTGGCAGAAGAAAGAATCAGTGATCTTGAAGGCAAGGCAATTAAAATTATTTCAGCTAAGAAGCAGAAAGAGAAAAAGACTGAACATAAATAGCTTAAGAGATCTGTGGGGTACCAGCTAGTATACCAGTATACACATCATGGGGCTCCCAGAAGGAGAAGAAAGAAAAGGGGCAGAAAGACTATTCTGTAATGGCAAAAACTTCTCTAATTTAAAGACACAAATATGTGCATTCAAGAAGACCAATGAACTCCAAACAGGATAACTCAAAGAGAACCACACCAAGACACATAGCATCAAATTATCTTGTGTCACAGGCAAGGAGGGGGTTCTGAAAGTTGCAAGAGAAAAGCAATAAGTTATGTAGAAGGGAATCCCTATAAGATTAAGGGCTAATTTCTTATCAGAAACCATGGAGGCAAGGAGGCAGTGCTATGAAATATTTAGTGTTGGAAGAAAACAATTGCCAACCAATAATTTTATATCCAACAGGACTTTCACTCAAAAATGAGAGGTTAAGACATTCCCAGATAGAACAAAAGCTGAAAGAGTTCATTACCACTAGACCTATGCTACAAGTAATACTAAAGAGAGTTCTTAAAACAAAAGGAAAGGACAGAAGACAGTAGATCAAAGTGGCAAAAAGAAATAAAGACCTCCCATAAAGGTAACCATATGGGTAATTATAAATGGCAATACTGTTGTGTTGTATTTTTTTGGAATGTATCTCTACTTCTTAATTCTTCTAGGTGCTAAAATGTAAATGTATAAAAAGTAATGCTAAATCTATGGTTTTGAACATACATTATATGAAGATATAATTTGTAATAAGCACCATAAAAGGTGTAGGGACAGAGGGGTATAGAAATGGTGTATGTGTATCTTTTTGAAGATATGTTGTTGTTAAAGCACATATGGTTTTTATAAATTTAGGATGTTAAATTTTAACTCCATGGTAACCAAGGATAAAAACTACCTGATCTCAATTGAAGTAGAAAAGGCATTTGACAAATCCAGCACTCTTTCATGATAAAAACACTTAGAAAACTAAGAATAAAAGGAAACTTTCATCAACGTCATAAAAGGCATATTTGAAAAACATCCTCAGTGGTGTGTGGGGAATGGCTTAAGGTCAGACTGTTTCCATAACGCGGATAAAGGTGCACACCTTGGAACACCAGGTCCTGCCCAAGTGGAACACTGTCCTGGCGAGCACATGATGGTTTGCAGAAGGAAACATTCTGAATTTGTACTTCGTGCCTGAGATTAATGTTGATGTGGCAGTTTGGGCGAAAGACAACTTACTAACAACCTTGAAAGATACTTTCTGTTTTGAAGTTTCTCAATAAATACGAACTAACAACCTTGAAAGATACTTTCTGTTTTGAAGTTTCTCAATAAATACGATCAGGAACTCAGGGTAGAGGCTCTTGTCCTTTGAGACATGAGGCCCTGCTCTCATCTTAAAAGACTCTTCTGTGTGAATGTCTTTATTTTTGTATTTGTGGTGCCTTCCTTGACTGCTCATGCTGAACTGGTCTCAGCAGTGGTGAAAGACTGAAATCTTTCCCTTTAAGACAGGTGTATTAGTTTGTTCAGCTGCCAGAATACATTATAGCAGAAATGAGTGGCTTTTAAAAAGGAAATATAATGAGTTAGAAGTTTACAGTTCTATGACTGTAAATATGTTCTAACTAGACATCCAGAGAAAGGTATCTTGGCTCAAGGAAGGGTGATCTAGGAAGGCACATGGCTGGTGTCTCCTGGTCCTTGTTCCCAGTTCCGTTGCTTCCAGCTTCTGATGCCAGTGGTTTCCTCTCTAAGCATCTGTGGGCATTCACTTAGCTGCTCCAGGATGAAACTCTGGGTTTCATCTCTTACCTGAGCATCTAGGGCCAGAGATTTCTTCTCTTCAGGTTCTGGCTACTTCCGTGTATCCTTGCTTAGTCCACATCAACTCTCTGTTGGCTCTGAAATTTCTCCAAAATGTTTCCTCTTTTGATTCCAGTAAACTAATTAAGACCCACCTTGAATGGGTAGAGTCATATCTAATTAAAAGGTCACATCCACAGTTGGGTGCTCCACATCTCTGTGAAGATAATCTAATCAATAGTTTCTGCACTACAGTATTGAATCAAGATTAAAAGAAATGGCTGCCCCCACAAGATTGAATCAGGATTAAACCATGGCTTTTCTGAGGTACATAATACTGTCAAATTGACGCAGTGGGGAACACAAGGATGCCCACTGTCACTCCTGTTATTCAGCATTTTACTGGAAGTTCTAGATACAGCAATTATGCAAGAGAAAGAAATAAAGGCATCCAAATTGGAAAAGCAGAGACAAAACTTACCCTTTTTGCAGATGACATGATTCTATATATAGAAAATCCAGAAAGCTAATAAGCGAAAGAACTAATGAAGTGAAAGAATTAATGAATGAAAAACTAAATAACAAATTCAGCAAAGTGGCTCAGTACAAAATGAATATGCAGAAATCAAGTGTGTCTATACATATAATAAACAATCTGAAGAAGTAGTTGTGCCTGTTTGCAAATGTTATATATCTCAGAAAAGCCATGTTTTAATCCTGTTTCAATCTTGTAGAGGCAGCCATTTCTTTTAATCCTGATTCAACATTGTAGGTTGGAAATTTTTGATTAGATTATCTCCACAGAGATGTGACATGCTCAGTTGTGGGTGTGACCTGTAAATTAGAGGAGATGTGACTCCATTTATTCCAGGTGAGTCTTGAATAAGTTTACTCGAGTCCTTTAAAGAGGAAACATTTTGGACAGACCCAGAAATAACAGAAGCCTTAGAGCCAACAGAGAGAACAGATGCAGACGCTTAGAGAACAGTTGCTTCAGAGGACAGAGACATGGATATTTGGAGATGCCTGGAGCCCAGCAGACATCACCATGAAATGTTAAGCAAGCCAGAACCTGGAGTAAGCCAGGGGAAGCCAAGAAATGAAAATCAGCCCTAGAGAGGCAAAGTGAAGAATCCCCACGGGAACAGAGGCTGAAAGCAAAGGAACCCAGGAGCAAGGGACCAGCAGATGCCAGCCATGTGACTTTCCTGCTGACATAGGTGTTCCAGACCCATTGGCCTTTCTTTAGTGAAGGTAACCTCTTGTTGGTGCCTTAATTTGGGCATTTTCACTTCCTTATAACTGTAAATGTGTAACTTATTAAATTCCCTTTTAAAGAGCCATTCCATTTTTGGTATATTGCATTCTAGCAGCTTGCAAGCTAATACAGTAGTCAAGAAAAATATTTCATTCAAAACGGCAGCTAAAAGAATCAAATATATAGGAATAAATCTAACCAAGGATGCAAAGCACTTGTACATAGGAAACTACAAAAGATTGCTAAAAGAAGATTAAAGAAGGCCTAAATAAAGAGAAGGACATTCCATGTTCATGCATTGGAATAAAGATGTCAGTTCTGCCCAAGCAATTTTCAAATTCAGCACAGCGTTCTTTCCAGAGATGGAAAAACTAATCATCAGATTTATATGGAAGGGTAAGCTAGCCTGAATAACCAAAGCCATCTTGAAAAACAAAAACAAAGTTGAAGGACTTCTAATCTGAAAACTTATTACAAAGCCACAGTAATCAAAACAGCATGGTACTAGCACAAGGACAGATATATGTATAGACCAATTTAATCAAATTGAGAGTTCAGAAATCAGCCCTTGTTTTTATGGCCAACTGATTTTTGACAAGAGTGCCAAAATCCATGCAAATGGGAAATAATAGTCTCTTCAACAAATGGTGCTTGGAAAACTGAATATCCATATTCAAAAATGGGCCTCTACTTACACCATATACAAAAATCTCTTCAAAATGGTCAAAGACCTAAATATGAGCCAGGACTATAAAACTCATAGAAGAAAACATAGGGAAACATCTTCAGGACCTTGTGTTAGGCAATAATTTCTTAGACTTTATACCCAGAGCACAAGCAACAAAAGAAAAAAATAGACCTCATCAAAATTAGAAACTTTTGTGCCTTAAAGGACTTTATCATATACAATAAGGGCTTATTATCCAGAATATTTAAAGAAATCCCACAATTCAACAATAAAAGACAACCCAATTAAAATAAGGGCAAGACTTGGATAGACATTTCTCTAAAGATATACAAATGGCAAAAAAACACAGGAAAAGATGTTCAGCATCATTAGCTAATAGGGAAATGCAAATCAAAACCACAAGATACCATTTTACACCCACCAGAATGGCTACTGTTAAAAAAAGTGGAACATAACAAGTGTTGGAGAGGATGTAGAGAAATAGGAACACTCATTCATTGTTGACGGGAATGTAAAATGGTGCAGCCGCTGTGGAAGACGGTTTGGTGGTTCCTCAGGAAGCATATGACCCAGCAATCCCACTTCCAGGTAGAATTGAAAGCAGGGACTTGAACAGACATTTTACACACTGTTGTTCATAGCAGCATTTTTCACAGTGGCAAGAAGATGGAACCAACACAAGTGTGCATTAACCCATGAGTGGATAAATAAAATGTGGTATATACATGTACTGGAATATTATTCTGGCATTAAAAGAAATGAAGTCCTGATATATATGACAACATAGATGAACCTTGAAGACATTATTGAATGAAATAAACCAGATACAAAAGGACAAATATTGTATGATTTCATGGATATGAAATAATAAAAATAAGCAAAGCCATAGAATCAGAATCTAGAATATAGGTTACTAGAGGTTGGGGTAGGGGTAAGGAATGAGGAGTTCATGCTTAAATTGTACAGAATTTCTATTTGGGTTGATTTGTTTGAATTGTTTTGGTAATGGATGGCACTGATGGTAGCACAATATTATTAATGTAATTAATAGCATTGAATGTAGTTAATTGGGGGAAATTTTAGATTGTATATGTGTTAATAGAATAAAAATTAAAGTAAAAGCAAAACACTATAGGACTGCAACACAAACAGTGAACCCTAATGTACACCATGGACCATAGTTCATAGTATAGTCATAAAAATATTCTTTCATCACTTGTAATAATGTACCATACTAATACAAGGTGTTATTTTATATAGGGTGGTGTTTTCATTTGCTAAATGCTGCTGGAATGCAATATACCAGAAATGGAATGACTTTTATAAAGGAAATTTATTGTTACAAGGTTACGGTTCTAAGGCTGTAAAAATGTCCAAACTAAGGCATCCAGAAAACGATACCTTGACTCAAGAAACGCCGATGTCTGTCACATAGAAAGGCATGTGGGTGGTGTCTGCTGATCCTTGTTCCCTTGTTCCCAGTTTCATTGCTTCCAGCTTCTCATGCCAGTGGTTTTCTCTCTGAATGTCTGTGGACCTTCCCTTAGCTCTGCTGGGGCACAACTCTAGGTTCTAGCTTCCTCAGTGTCTCATGGGAAGGCACATGGCAATGTGTGCTAGGCTCTGTATCACCAAACATCTGTGTCTAGGCATCTGCTCTCTCTGTCGGCATTCTAAGTATCTCCAAGTGTCTGCATTATGCTGCTTCTGAAGCAACTGTTCTCCAAGCATCTGAGCTTCCTCCAAAATGTTTCCCCTTTTAAAGGACTGCAGTAAACTAATCAAGATCCACCTTAAACTGGCAGAATCACATCTTAGATCTGTCAAAAGATCACACCCCCCAATTGGGTGTGCCACATCTCCATGGAAACAACCAGATCAAAAGGTCATACCCACATTTGGGTGTGTCACATCTCCATGGAAACAACAAAGCTTCCACCCTAAACAATGTCTGCCCCCACAAGATTGGATTAGGAAGGAAAATGTCTTTTCTGGGATACATAATTTCAAACCAGCACAGGTGGTATATGGAAACTTTGTATTTTATTTATGATTTTTCTGTAAACCTACAACTTCCCTAAATAATATAAAGAAAATAAAGAAAGGAATTTTACCTGCTGCAAAAAAGTTGACTAGAGCAGGGAGCAGTCAGGTGTAGGTATCTGGGAATATAACTTCTTAGAGTTTTTCAAACAGTTCTCCTTCACTTCACTTCTCTGGGTACATGGTACTAAAGTTCCTCAGCTTTTGGTAATTCAGTGGTATGGCCTGGGATGGCATTCAGCTTTCTCCACTCACTGCTAAGAATTCAGGATTTTCAAGCCTTCTGATGCATTTGCCATTCATCTACCTGCCTTCTGGTTTCTAAACTTTTTGGAGTTGTGTGTGTGTTTAATCCATTTCTCTCCTTTTAATTGGATTTTGAGAAGGAATGAAATACACATCTGTGCACACGTTTCCTCAGAAGTCTTAGGTCTTTTTTTCTTCATTGATGCATACTAATGGGATCAGATTGGTTTTTCTGAAATCACTAAACATGCAGGTTCAAAAATAATGTGTATAGGAGAGTTATTTTCCTACTAATGGTAAAGATTAAGTTTATAGACAAATTAGCGTTTTCATAGGTAACCATAATGATTATGCTCCAAATGTATTCATCGTTTTGTAGTAGTTCTCTGCTTTTCTTTTTATCCTCTGCATGGTCACACTCAGAATAATCTTTATCAAGAATCCTGGGCCTGGATTTGCAACCTCTTTGCCAGTTAGGGGCCTGCCTGGTCAGAGGCAGCAGCCTGAGTCTGGTATTGTAGACAGAATTGCTGACCCTTAGAGCAGTAAGTGCCCCCAGGGCCATGTTGCCAGGTACAGGTCCATCAGTAATACAGGTGAAGTTGCCTGCATGTAATTGTGCTGTGCTGTATTTTATATAAAATTATATGATTTGAAGTTTAATAATGATATTATAGAACTGGATTATTTTGAAAAAACGTTCCTGACTAGAAGGAAAAGTTATGAATTATACTGATACTTATCAAGCAAATGAAGAAATTCTTTATATTTAAGATGGGAGTCATGAACTCCTTGAAATTGAACTTGAAATTGTAATACAAATTTATATGTATTTCCACATGGGAATCCTTCCCCAAGAGGACCAGCTAAACCACCATGAGGAAGCAAACAGACAAACCCAGACTATGGGGCATCCTGTAGGGCTACTGACCTGGTTTATTCAATAACATGATTTGTTGAGTCACATGAGAGGACAACCTCACAATCACAACCACCCCCACTCCTGGTGGTGGCAGGGGCGGGGGTGGAGCTGCTCTCAATTTAGGAGACGAAACATACAAATACGTTGTATGGTTCCTGATTTCTGACAGAGGGAAAATGTGAATTTGGATTGATTATTTATTAGTTATACCAAGAAATTATTGTTAAATATGTTAGATGTGATAATGGTTTTATGGTTATGTATACCAGAAGATGACATTCTGTGATATCTATTATTTACTTTAAAATGCATCACAAATTTTTTGAAGAGTATATAGGGTTTGTTAAACTGTTTTCTCCACGTTTGTGTGTGTTTAAATTTTTTATAATGAAAAATTTAAAAGCCTAAAGAATGTATAAAAGAAAGATATAAAAGTACTGGTATTTTCAAAATCACAAGTGATTTTTCACTTGAGTTCAGAAAAGTAAGAGATTTTTTTGAAGGAAAAAAGGTATGTCATATGACAGGAAAATGTTATTGTAGAAATTAAAGCTAGAAAGACTCACAATACCTGAGGTACAGTGGCATGCTAGGTGGAAATGGAGGGAGAGCAGTATGTCCTAAAGAAGGGAGGAAGCCACTGACACCCCCAACCCCCTGCTAAACAGTTTTCCTGGGGCCTCTTTTAATAAATTATTAATTTGCCTAAGTGTGTACCTTTGCTATTTAATACTAAGTAAAGATTTTTCTTTTGGTGATGAGACCTTGAGAATGGTTATTGGTCATTTGCATGTTCTTATTCCTTGTACAATTTTATCCAGACAGGCATTCTCCAATCTAATGTTTTATCAGATTCCAGTGAATTTCATTGAATAAGTAATACCTAGCAGTACTTTTAGGTAAACACATCTTGTATTCACAGCAGTTTTGCTCCAGATTAATTTTTTTCTACAAGAAAGTTGCTCTGTATTTTTGCAGTCCTATGAAGGAAAATCCTCCAAGGATATCCTCAAAAAAGTTGCCACAAATGCATTGCTGTCACTCCTGGCTGTCAGTCAGAGAGCACAGAGACACGCACTGAAAGGTGAGCCATGTGGTGCAGCACTTGTGGCTGCTGGGGGGTGTTGTCAGTTCATGTGTTTCCCTGCTTGTTGATTTTAATTTTCTTTGGACTCAAATGTAAAGAATTCACAGTACAGTCTTAGTATCACTGGAAAAATCATTTCTTCCTATTAAAACACAGTGAGTATACATTATTTTTAAAATACAAAGATCATACGTGTAGATTTATTTTTGTTTAATCTGTAATGATTCTTACTTTAGAAAATCTGTAAATATTAGTGAAGCTAAAAAAGTAACATATTACTCAAGTTCACATTAATAGCTAAATATTAATAGCCATGAGAACATGTTGAATACCCTAAAGAAAACTGCTTAGTTTTTTTTTTTTCTTTCTATGCTGTATGGCGGGGGTCACATTTCATTCTTTTTCCATGTGAGTATCCTGTAATTGAGGCACCATTTGTTGAATTTTTGTTTGTTTGGGTTTTTTGTTTGTTTGTTTGCGTGCTTGTTTGATTTGAAAAGTACATGGGCCAGAAATCAAACCTGGGTCCCCCATATGGCAGGCGAGAATTCTACCACTGAACTACACTTGCACCTTCAAAAAAACACTTAGCTCTGAAGGTTAAAACAAAGTATCTGATGATCTTCTATTTTTACATACATTTCTTTCTTACAGTGTTGTGATTTCTCATCAGGACATCAGGGAACACAGGTCTTAGAGTTGAAAATGGATAATAACAACTTCAAGTGATTTGCTGCTAAAACTGATTATGTATGCTTCAATAACGTAGATTAGATTTTGGGAGTATTTTACTAGGAATTTTGAAAACAGGCATGTTTGAGAATTATAATTCCCTTTGCTTTTCCCCCTCTTTGACTCATTAATCTCACTGACAATAATAAAATGAAGTTGGTCAGCAATGTAAAATATCATCTTTTTGAGATTCTGATTGTTACAACTATGTGCAAACAGCATATTCTTTTTTTTCTTTTTTTTAGCCCAACTATTCTCTTTATTATTTTTAAAGCAGTTTTATTCACACACCATATAATCCATGCAAAGCATACAATCAGTGGATTTCAGTATAATGATAGAGTTATGCATTCATCACCACAATTTTAGAACATGTTCATTTCTCTAAAAACAAAAATCCCAAAGGAAAACTACAGGCCAATCTCACTAATGAACATAGATGCAAAAATTCTTAATAAAATATTAGCAAATCAAATCCAAGAGCACGTTAAAAGAATTATACACCATGATCAGGTGGGGTTTATATCAGGAATGCAAAGATGTTTCAACAAAAGAAAATCAATTAACGTAATACAGCACATTAACACATTAACAGATCAAAAGGGAAAAATCACATGATCATCTTAATTGATGCTGAAAAAGCATTCGACAAAATTCAGCATCCTTTTCTGATAAAAACACTCCAAAAAATAGAAATCAAAGGTAACTACCTCAATATGACAAAGGGAATATATGAAAAAACTGATAGCCAGAATTGTACTCACTGGAGAGAGACTGAAAGCCTTTCCCCTAAGATCAGGAATGAAATAAGGATGCCCACTGTCACTACTATTATTCAGCATTATGCTAGATGTTCTAGCTAGAGCAATCAGGCAGGACAAAGAGATGAAAAGCATCCATATTGGAAAGGAAGAAGTAAAACTTTCATTATTTGCAGATGAGATGATACTAGGAAAATCCTGAGAAATCTACTGCAAAGTTACTTGAGCTCATAAATTCAGCAAGATGGCGGAATATAAAATTAATGTGCAAAAATCAGTAACATTTTTTTTTACACAAGCAATGTCCTAGCTGAGGAGTCAGTTAAGGAAGAAATTCCATTCAAAGTAGCAAATAAAAGAATCATATACTTAGGAATGAATTTAACTAGGGATGAAAAGGACCTTGTACACAGAAAACTGCATAACATTTCTAAAAGAAATCAGAGGAGATCTAAATAGGTGGAAAGACATTCCCTGCTCATGGATAGGAAGGCTTAATATAGGTAAGATATCAGTTCTCCCCAAATTGAGCTACAGAGTCAACACAGTACCAATCAAAATTCCAACAATCTTCTTTGAAGATTTGGAAAAGCTAACTACCAAATTCATCTTGAAGGTAAAGAGACCCCGAATAGCTAAAGGCATCCTAAAAAAGAACAAGGTGGGAGGATTAACACCTCCTGACTTTAAAACCCATTATAAATTCACAGTGGTCAAAACAGCATGGTTCAGGCACAAAGAAGCACTGACCAATGGAATCGAATCAAGAGTGCAAAAATAGGCCACCAAATCTATGGTCAACTGATTTTTGACAAGATCCCCAAAACCTCTGAACTGGGGCAAAATAGTCTTTTCAATAATTGGGCATGGAAGAACTGGATATCAATAGCCAAGAGAATGAAAGAGGACCCCTATCTTACACCCTTACACAAAAAAATTAATTCAAAGTGGATCAAACACCTAAATATAAGAACTGGCGCCATAAAGCTTCTAGAAGAAAATGTAGGGAAACATCTTCAAGACCTAGTGATAGGAGGTAGCTTCCTAAACTTTACACCCAAAGCACAAGCAACAAAAGAAAAAATAAATAAATGGGAGCTCCTCAGAATCAAATGCTTCTGCACCTCAAAAGACTGTCAGAAAGGTGAAGAGGCAGCCAACTCAATGGGAGAAAATATTTGGAAATCACATATCAGACAAAGGTTTGATTTCCTGTATATACAAAGAAATCATGCAACTTAACAACAAAAGAACAAACAATCCAATTATAAAATGGGCTAAGGAGATGAATAGGCATTTTTCTGAAGAGCAAATACAGATGGCTCAAAAGCATATGAAGAGGTGCTCATTTTCACTGGCTATTAGGGCAATGCAGATCAAGACTACAATGAGATACCACCTCACGCCTATAAGATTGGCTGCTATTAAACAAACGGGAAGAAACTGCGACACTTATGCACTGCTGGTGGGAATATATAATGGTGCAGCCACTATGAAAGACTGTTTGGTGGTTCCTTAGGAAACTAAATATCAAGTTGCCCTATGACCCAGCAATAGCAATACTTGGTATATACCCAGAAGAGCTGAAAGCAACGACACAGACATTTGCACACCGATGTTCATAGCAGCTTTATTCACAATTGCCAAAAGATGGAAACAAACCAAATGCCCATTAACAGACGAGTGGATCAGCAAAGTGTGGTATATACATATAATGGAATATTATGCAGCACTAAGACAAAATGACATCCTGAAGCACATGACAAGATGGATGAACCTTGCTAAGCAAAATTAGCTAGACACAAAAGGATAGATATTACATGATTCTACTTTTATGACCAGCATAAAGGTATAATCAGAGGCTTATAATACAGAATATAAGGGACTTAGAAATACGTAGAAGCTAGAGATGGGTGAACCGTTAGCCAATGAAGTTGAACTCAAATGTAAGGTAATAGACAGAAGTGAAGGCAGTTCTCTAGAACTAGAAGAATATTACCATAGAATATTCTATGTCTAGAAGTAATATTACCATATTGAAGATGGACAAGATTGAAACGGGTTGTGTAGACCTACGTGTCCCACTGACTCACACTAGAAATATGAGTGAGTTCTTAAGAGAATTACTTCAAAGATATGATTCTTGTATAAAGAGTGTTTAAGTCCAGGATGTAGGGGGAAAACTGGTATTGCATGCTATGAGCTGTGTTCAAAAGGAAACCATCATCACTACCACAGCAACAACAGGTAAATAATGGGCTGAGGGACAAGAGTTAAGAGTTAAGAGGAGGTTTAGATTTCCTATTTGGTAAGTGTATTAGTTAGGGTTTCCTAGAGACACAGAATCAAAAGGAAATATTCGTAAATATAAAATTTATAAAAGTGTCTCATGTTACCATGGGAACGTAGAGTCCAAAATCTGTAGGGTAGGCTGTGAAGCTGATGATTCCAATGGAGGGTCTGGATGAACTCCACAGGAGAGACTCACTGGCTGAAGCAGGAAGAGAGCCTGTCTCTTCTGAATCCTCATTAAAAGGCTTTCATTGATTAGATTAAGCATTACTTATTAAAGAAGCATTACTCCCCTTGGCTGATTACAAAAGGAATAGCTGTGGATGTTGCTGACGTGATCATGATTTAATTCTATGAAATGTCCTCATAGCAAAAGACAGGCCAGCAGTTGCACAACCAGACAAACAGGTACCACCACCTGGCCGAGTTAACACATGAACCTGACCATGACAGTGAGGGTGTGTTTATTGGTTTTCTGTCTCTTGGGAACAATGAAATTATCTAAAATTGAGAATGTTGATGGACTGTGGACTTTGGGCCCTCTACATGATGCCTGATGAATGCAGGTGGCTGAAGGATGCACTGATGGAGAAGTAGATTGGCGAACGATGGTGTATACTTATGAATGAAGGTTGTGCTGCTACATAAAGGAATGCAGTCGTGAGGCATGCAATGATGTGAATGAACATGTGGGACATTTGGTGAGACAAAATAAGCCAGAAACAAAAAAATGACAATGGTATGGTCACCTTTAGAAAATGCTTACAAGAAAACAGGGGCCTAGATTCTAAACTTTTAGAGCAGACACTGAAGTGGTGATTATTACTTCTGGATTTTTTTTTTGCATGGACAGGCATCAGGATTCAACCCAGGTCTCTGGCATGGCAGGCAAGAACTCTGCTTGCTGAACCACCGTGGCCTACCCTATTTCTGGATTTTGAGAGGCTGTTTTTTATATACGACCTGATATTTAGAGATAAGAAGAAGCTGAACAGGTTGGGGTTAAAGTAATTCAGAACAGAGGGGTAAGGAAGACAGTGTCTATATTTTAGAACCACACATACTTTTTGAGACCAACAGAAGAGAGGTTTATTTGCTCTGGAACTGAATTTTTCTGTAGTGCATAATCTAATTCAACCTATCTGTATTGCTCATTTGAACAACTGAAACACAGGAAGCACAGAATAAGAAAGAGGTCCTTTAATCCTGTATAGATTATTGTAATTCCTGGAAACATCCTAGAGAATATTAAGCAGATAATCAAAAAGTATTGGCAAAGTCCCCTGAGGGAGGGGCGAAAGACTATGGAACTATTAAACCTTACCATCAGGGAATCCGCTCATACTGTGTTAAACTTTAGGGATACCCAAATCAATAGGCCATTCCCTCGATCATGAGGCTTACTCTTGTGAAACTTATGTAGGTAGTGAAGGTTAGCCTACCTATACACATGCCTAAGAATTACTTCTGGAGGACCTCTTTTGTTGCTCAGAAGTGGCCTCATTCTCTCCAAGCCCAATTCTGCAAGTGAAATCTGTGCCCTCCCCCAACATGGGACATGACTTCCAGGGGTGAAAATCTCCCTGGCTTTGCATACCTGGAATAAAAACCACTTGGTGTATAATTCTTTTAATGTGCTCTTTGATTACATTACAAAAAAGCATATAATGTAATATACCACATTAACAATTGAAAGGGAAAAAAATCACATGATCATCGCAACTGATGCAGAAAAGGCATCTGACAAAATCCTGTATTGTTTATTGATTAAAACATTTCAAAGATAAGAATAGAAGGAAACTTCCTCAACATGATAAAGGGTAGATTAAAAAAAAAAAAGAAAGAAAACCTCCCTGGTGATGTGGGAGATGACTCCAGACCTGGCACCCTGGGATCAACAATTCCATCCTGACCAAAAGGGGAAAAAGAAGTGTAATTAGTAAAGTATCAGTGGCAGAGAGAGTTCAGATAGAGTCAAGAGGCTTCTCTGGAGGTTGCTTTCATGCAAACTTCAGTTGGACCTTGCTACCTATCATAACCTGCCAACCCCCAACCAGGACCATTCCAGCCAATCCTAAAGAATATAAGATTCCACAAGGGTTCCAGGCACTAGAGTAACTTTCCAGAAACCTACAACCTCCAGATGGGTCCCTGATCAAGATAAATCCTGAAACCTAGCCCAGCCTCTCCAGAACATCAGATAGTTCCATCTCTCTACCCCATATTAGTGACAGACCCTTCCAATATAAAAAATTTAGAATTGCCATAGCCCAAACAACCCCAAAGAGAGGTATGGAAAGATCAAAGATAATGGTGGAATTATACATGGAAGATAGGACTTAACAAATGAATATGAATGCTGAGTCATTAATTGACATCTCTTTTAGTCTCCAGTAATTTAGACCAGCTAGAAGTAAAAACCTAAAATTGTGAAACTGTAACCCAAGCCAAAGTCTGCAATATGTTCTACCACTAATTGTGGTGCTGTGCTTTGAAATTTCTAGCTTTTTTGTATATGTGTTATTGTTCACAAAAAAAGGAAGAAAAAGTCTATTATGATGATAAAAAAGTATTTAAGCCCTCTAGCCTCCTATGTTCTGATGCAGCTAGAAAGTAAACTATGAGAGGATCATATGGTAGCCCATGACAAACTCTGGGATCTGTACTGTAATTAGTTGTTGAAGAGTGCTTTGAAAACTATCGGTTTTTTATTTCTTTGCTTTGTATATATGTTATACTGTACAATAAAAAAAGTTAAAAAAAATCGCATACACCGTATACCTTCCTAATATTAACACTTAGCATTGGTGTGGTACTTTTACTATAGGTGGTAAAAGAATATTATAATATTATTGTTAACTATAGTCCATTGATTGCCTTAGGTGTATTTTTCCCCATATACCACCCTATTAACACTCTGTATTAGTGACATACATTTGTTCTAATTTATGGAAAAACTTTCTTATATTTGAAGCATTTATCACATTCCTCATCCCTAGGAGCATTCACTGTATTATTCAGTCCCATGGAAAAGTGTCATGTTCTTTTGACTGTTACGGGGTTTGCCTTTCAGCCAACCTGATAGACAGCTGCGTGGAGCAGATGGAGCAGGTGTGCGCACAGCTGAACCTGGAGTCTCTGAGGCCAGGGAGAGCAGCACTGAAAAAAAAGGTAGCTGCAAATTCTAAAATTCTGGTATAAGGGTGGAGTATGTAGAGACCATCTCTCCCATACCCTTGTAAATAATGCCAGTATTTGGTTGCAATGAATATCTGATTTAGAAGAGAGGTGCAGCATGTCAGATAAAATAATGAAATTTCTACATTAGCAGGCTTGGGGTTTTGTGCGTATTCTTCTGTATGTTTTGTTTTTGTCTTAATTTAATTTTCACTTGAAGATCTTTAGATAGGATTTTTACATTATCTATTTTTGTTGTATTTTGAATATCCACATGTGCATGTTTATTAAGTATTTTATGTATACTAGGCACTGTTCTAAGCATTTCATATTTATTTTCTTGTTAGTACTTGTTTCGGTTTGCGAAACTGTCAGAATGCATTATACCAGTAATGGGTTGACTTTTACAATCAGGATTTATTAGTTTACAGATTTACATTTCTAAGACCATGAAAATGCCCACATTAAGGCATCAAGAGGCAGATAGCTTCTCTGAGGAAAGGCTGCTGCCATCTGGGGTTCCTCTGTCAAGTAGGAAGTATCATTGCTGGCATCGTTGGTCCTTTGCTCCCAGGTTCCATTGCTTTCAGCTTTGATTCCAGTGGCTTTCTCTCTAAGCATCTGTGGGTCCTCTCTTAGTATCTCTGGATGTTTCTTTCTAAACTCACTCTCTCAGTGTTTCTGCTTTTTATCCTCTCATAAAGGGCTCCAGTAGAGGATTAAGACCCATCTTGAATTGGGTGTGTCACATCACAATTGAAGCAACCTAACTAAAAGGTCCCACTCATAATAAATAGGTCTGTACCTACAAGAATGGATTAAAAGAACATGGCCTTTTCTGGGGTTCATAACAGCTTCAAACTATCATAGTACTCAAGACATAATAATCCCTCAGCTGTAATCGATGGATCCATATTCTCCCTCCCTCTGGGTGGTAGCAGCGCCCGTGTTTCTAATCTCTGTGCATCTGCTTTCATGACTTCTGAGTGTCTCTTTCTAATGCCGAGTCTGCTAGATTGATCACAGTAATAATAGTTCTGGTTAGTAATATCTGCCACACAGGATTACTCAGAAAATGAAGATGTCTATGATTTGTGTGTATTTATTTAAAAAATGGTAATATGTAGGTATATGGGCCAAGCCATTAAAACAGCAGTCTTAACTAGATTCTGCTGCATTTGATAAGAAACCTAGACAAAGCCTTGTTTAACAGTTTGACTGATTCAAGGGATTACTTTTGTCAGTTTCTTTTCTTGCCTCTTTTCCTTTTCTTCTCTAGACAGTGACCTTTTACCTCATCACTGAGAAAGTCAGGCCACACCAGAGATTATTGAAAACCAGTTAGTACCTGCCTTGCTTTACTGAGATGAAACATGGAGCATATTATACATCTTAATTTCTCCGTGCTTGATAGAGCAGAAATGGCTTTTTGTGGTGGATGAGTTTCTCGAGATGTGGTCATCATTCAGAGATTGTTGGTTTGTCATTCTCCTCAAAGTTCTGGTGGACAGGGCTGCTTAGAGCATTGCTGCAGTATAACATGACCCAGAAGGGAGGGAGTGGCTGTAGACAAAAAGCAGGTTATCCTGTTATGCTCACAATTTTCAATGTTTTTTGTTTTAACAGGAGGATGGTTTTGTTAAAGAGTTAAGCATTGCCATGCAGCTCCTAAGAAATTGTCTTTATCAAAATCAAGAATGTAAAGTAAGTAAAGCTGTTCTCAAAATGTTGATAGCAGGTGCTGGTATTATACAATTTATTATAGGAGACAATAAAGGAGGGAAAATGGAAAACTCTTGGAATTTTATTTTTTTGAGGAGCACAGTTGATTGGTCCATAAACAGTATTAATTCTAAAAAATGGATGTACCTAATCGCATTGTTATTCTTCAGCACTGATTATATTTCTTGCTTACCTCAGTGTTTTAACTTTCTTACTGAAACTTTGACATCAGGCAGCTAAAGCAAACAGATTTTCAGTACTTTTACGCACTTAGGTTGTCTCTGCTTTTTTTTTTTTTAACTTTTTTGTTGTAAAATATATATACAAAGCAAAGAAAGAAAAAGCATTAATTTTCAAAGCACTTTTCAACAAGTAGTTACAAAACAGATCTCAGAGTTTGTCATGGACTACCATTTTACCATCTCAGAGTTTTCCTTCTAGCTGCTCCAAAACTTTGGAGGCTAGAAGGAATATTAATATAGTGATTCAGCAATCATACTAATTTAAGTCCTGTTTTCTCTATTATACTTCTTCCTTCTCTGATCCCTCTCCCAATCTATAGGGATCTTTAGGCAATGCCCATTCTGACTTTTTCATGTTGTAAAGGGGGTATTGACACTAAAGGATAGGGGGATGTAATCAATTGATAATCTTGGAGAGGCTGGTCCCTCTAGGTTTCAGGATTTATCTGACCTAGGAACTGTCCAGAAACTATAGGTTCCGTGAAAGCAAATTCGGTACATGAAACCTTTATAGAGTCTCAGTTTGAGCCCTTTAAGAGTCAGTGGGAGTGATGTTGGTTGGGGTTTAGCAACCATGGCAATTAGCACTGTCTAACTGAAGCTTACCTGAGGGTAGCCTCCAGCGTAGTTTCTTGGCTCTATTTGATCTCTCTTGGCCATCATTACCCACCCCCATCCCCCCTACATGGGACATGACATTCAGGATTGAAAATCTCCCTGACCATGTGGTGTGACTTCCAGGGATGAGTCTGGCCCTGGCACTGTGAGATTGACAATGCCTTCTGGATCAAAAGGGGGAAATTAAGTATAATAAAATAAGGCATCAGTTTGTTTCTTTACTGGAATGGAATGAATGACTGTGTTCATCTTATAAGTTTGGATTTTTCCAAAGGAGAGTGTCAGAGCAACTCTCCAGGGAATAAGTGAAGGTGTTTTTTTTCCATAAAAAAGATGAGTGTGTTTCCTGCTTCAGTGGAGAAAGTGCCCTTAGCTGTTGCAGATGACTCCCTGTGACTGTTTACTCAGCCTCTGAAAACTGTTGAGATGTTCTGCTTTGTCTATAAAGCGTTGATACTGTAGGTTTAAGATGTGCTAGTGTCACTACACAGGATGTAATCTTGTGAATATTTGGATTTGCTTCATCTATAGTGATACGATCATTCTGAGACAGTAGACCAATGCTTTAATTTACAAATATTGTGCAAATGGGTAAGACAAATATAAATTATAGAAGTGTCTACGTTTTAAAAAATTTCTCACCTTTTTTTATTTTACGTATGGTAAAACTGGAAAAAACATTGTATCTGGTAAAAGAGCATCTTGAACATATATTTCTTAGGCTATATTACAATGCTAATTTAAGACATGACTAACAATTATTTTAAAAATATGGGAATTAAAAATATATATATCTTACAATGTATGAGGTTTTTTCTCAAAATAGAGATGCTATTTATTATATTTATGAGTCCCTTATCCCAAATAATATGATTGTGACTAGAAGCAGTTAATATTCATCGATAATACCTACCTTCCAGGTAGGATCTGACTCTAAAGATTTACGAGATGCTAACCTGAGAGCTGATTATAAACATGGCGCTCACGATTACATCAGAACAGCCAGCTATAACAGTATAATTTCTCAATAAGTCAAAGCATTCCTTGTTTAACAAGGAATAAATCCAAAAAATTTTTGGATCACTCTTGAGTATGAATGTAATCCTATGAAGCTGAGGTTCTTAATTTTTTTCCTATCCTACCTTATCCAAAATGTAAGACATACTCCCATTTCTTGTTGCTGGTCACTGTTGTAGTAATTCACAGTCATCCACCTCACCCACCTCAGTGTGTGTATGTGTGTAACATTAGAGAGTTTCATGTTGGCAGGATCACTGGTGGCTCTGAGCTAAACAGAGGGAACAGTGAACCAGTGAGTGGGCAAGGCCAGCAGTCAAAAAGAGTGCAGGCAGGAGATGAGGAGACCTTAACCTGGCCAGTAGAAAAGGGCAGGAGGATGGGGAGTTAATTTGAGATATGGAGGAGAAAGAAGATAAATGTAAAATGACTTGCAGACTCTAGCTTAAGCGGTTTACAAGGCCCCAGGGTATAGTAGTATGTGGGCATGAGAGGTCACGATGGCGAGGTATGCACGTGCTCGCATGAGGTGTCTTTAGGACATCCAGGTGGGAACTGTCATACCTTAGTGGGTTGTGTGGTTTGGGGCTCTTAGGGGAGATTCAAAGTGAGACCTAGGAGTTGTCCATGGACAGATCATATCTGTAGCCATGACTATCACTGAAATTTCCCAGGAGAGCACAGAGTGAAAGCCTGAGTTAGATATTCAGGATATATCAAGAATTTCGAGAAGGCAGAAATAACTGAGAAGGGAATGCTGGTGAACATCCAGGATCATGCAGCAGCATGGAAATCACAAAAAAAGAGGGCTGTGACCATCGGGGCAGTGGCTGTAGTGCTTGTGTCTGGGCAGCTACAGCTGGAGGAGTGGTCTTAATAATTTTCAGGGCAGGAAATAGATTGCAGTGAGCTGAAGATTAAATGAGAGATGGGGAAATGACAACAAAAAGAGTACTACTTCTAGAAGCTTGGTCAAAAGGAGAGCAGTGATAATTTAAGAGGTGAAGCATTAAAGGAAGCTAGTTTGTTTCTTCTAACATGAGCAAAGAAAATCGAGGACTAGTTATTAGAGAGTCAGGAAAGAAAAGAAATAATTGACAGATAAACATCCCTGAGGAGGCAGGTGGGGCTGTGTTCAAAACGCAGATGGATGTATTAATCTCAGACAAAAAGAGGAAAGAGGGACTCCTTTCCTTCACTAACGGGCAGAGAGAAAGGACAAATGGATGAGAATATGGAGAAACAAGGTGGGCGGCACAGCAGATGATAGAAGCAGCTCATACCCCAGTTTCTCTCTTCTTTGTGTAAGGCATACAGTATGGAAGCTCATCTGCTGGGGCTATGCTCCAGCCTCACTGAGAGTGGGAGCAAAGGGAATAACACCCACCTTCCACCCCCTCACTGCATTCTGCTACCTAAAATTGTATAGGGTGTGCATGTGTATGTGCATGAAAACACCCATGCACACGGACCTACATACGACCTGTCACGCCTGTTCATTAAAAAACATACTGCTACATTGACTGCAAATAGCTGTATTTTATCCATAATATTATCTAATGGCAACTGATCTCTGCATTACTTACAAATTTTATTGATTGAAGATATTTTTACTGAATTTTACTATAGCACAGTATTTGAAAATAGTAATGTATCTCTGTTGTGTGTGTGTGTGTGTGTGTGTGTACACATCCATAACTCAGAGTCAAACAGAATATTTATTTAACCAGAAAATACCATTTCTGATCATATCAGAGCATTTGCAAGGGTTTATTCTACATTGTGAAATATCACTTTCCTGCCTAATTTAAATTGTGTCTGCACTTGTAACACACCTGGCCTGTCCCAGCCACTCCAGTGCTGAAGGGCCACCTCCTCCCAGGCTGCTAATCAGAGCAGCTCTGTGCCAGCTCAGGGGACCTGGGGCTGAAGCTGCCGCAAGGATTCTGGTGTTAGCTTGCACTAACCAAAGATAAATTCAGTTTTGTTTCCTTGTGTGGAGACAGATTTTTAAAATTTGATTTTAATTTTATGTTTTCAGATATTCAGACTAATGCTGTCCTTATTTTCTTTCTGCAACAGGAAGCCGCTTTTGAAGCTCATCTTGTCCCTGTCTTGCACTCTCTCTGGCCTTGGCTTTTGATGGATGATTCTTTGATGCAAACTGCTTTGCAGCTACTTTGTGTCTATACTGCAAATTATCCAAATGGTAAATAGAATCTAATATTGCCTGTATAATAAAGTACTGAAATACTAATTTTATATAATGTTAAGACGGACTTGAAAAATTTATATGTATGTTAAAGTGTTTCTCCTTACTGAGGACATGTTCAAAGGCAAGCTTTCTTATAGGTGTTACGAAAGTAGACAGATATTTTAATATATGTTGAGATGTCCTTGGAACGTTTGGGGCTATACAGTTGTGGAAAATGGAGTTTCATAGGAAATTGAGAGAGTGCAAATCAAGATATAAGACCTTAAAAACCAGATGAAGGTAAACTCCTGTATAGTCTCTAGAGCAGGAAACTGTCAAGAAAGTTCTAGATATAATGGGTCTGGTGATAATTGATAACATGGGGCTCCCCTTTCATTTATTTGACAGATATTCTATTGAGAGCACATGATGGGCCAGGCATTGTAAAGAATAAAGGCTTAGCAGTTCTAAACAACTATCTTATTATCTCACAGTTTCTGTGGGTCTGGAGCAGCTTAACTGGGTGGGTTTAGCTCAGAACCTCCCCTGTGGCTGCAGTTAAGGTGTCAGCTAGGGCTGCAGTTGTTCAAAATCTTGCCTGGGCCTGGAGGATTTACTTCTGAGCTCACTAACTAAGCTATTGGCAACCTCGGTTCCTTGCCACATGGGTCTCTTCACAAGGCTGCCTCAGTGTGGCTTTGAGCCCTCCCCAGGAGCAGACAAGCAAATGATCACAAGTAAAGGTACGTGGATGGAAGCTTCCCTGCTTTATAACCAATCTTTGAAGTGATATGCCACTACTTCTACCATATTCTGTTAGTCACACAGAGCAACCAAGATCCAGTGTGTGGGGAAGGGCCTGCACAGGGTTGGGAATACCAAAAGCAGGGGTCTTTGTAAGCCACCTACATAGAAGTCCTGTCATAGAGGTGGCACTGACTGCCAGGGATCTGTTTGAGATTACCCAAGGAGGCTGTGTAGATGGAGAGGAAGAGAGTCATGTGACCAAGCCCTGGGGTACAGCCATACTTGGAGCCAAGCAAAGATAGGAAACTGCTAGAGAGACAGAAGGAGTAGCTAGTTACATTGCGATGCAGTTATACGAGGCCAGAGAAAGGAATGCTCAATGTGTCAAATACTGATGAAATTCTAATAAAATGAAGACAGAGCAGTGACCATCGGATTTATCAACACCGATGTTCTTGGTGAATTTAGAGCAAATTGAGTACAATACTGGGGACCGAAGCTAAATTGGTGAGGGCTGAAAGAGGAGGTGAAGTACTCTCAAGGGGAACAAAGAAATGCAGCAATGGGAAGAGACAGATGAGCAGTCACGGGAGGGTTTCAGTTTGTTTTTAAGATTTTTTAAGGCATGTGTAATAATCTATAGGATTAGGAAAATAAGATGCAGAAAGGTACAGGTATTTGTGGGTAGACGAGAGGAGACGGGAACCCGAGCACAAGTTGAGCAGCTCCTTTGAGAAGAACAGAGAAACTTCGTTTATTGTTGCAGGGGAAGGCAGTGAGCATGGATATAAGTTTAAGAGGTTGGTAGATTTGATGCGGAAATTCATAACTGAATGCTTCTGCTTTCTTCATTAATTATGACATAAGACTGACAACTAAGGGTGAGCAAAGGCAAGAGGTCTAGATGATTCCCAGAGAGAGGAGAAGGTGTGAAATAGCTGTTTTAGAGGATGGAAAGCAAACACACTGAGAAAGTAAAGTAGGATTGCTGACAACATTAATCACCCATTTAAAATTTATGATCCGCAAGCGTCTATGCTTTCTTCTAGTAACATTTCACAGCTCAGCAACAGGGGTCTCCGAACAGCAAAGAATACACAGAGGAAGGACCAGAACTCAGGAAGTCAAGAGCCTATCTGATCCCTGCCTGTATGATGGTGCTAGCTTGTTCTTCTGCTTCCCTTCTGAGGCTGCCCCTCTCTGTAGCCCACTCAGGTTTCATCTGGCCAGCTCTCTCAGCAGAACAGACGTGCGAGCCCTGAACCCTGAATTTTCACTGTAGTGTATGTGATGCCTGGGCAGGGTTGTCCCGTTTTCATTGTGCTGTGGACTTTCTCCGTTCCTTACTTCTGCTTGGACAGTCATCTCTCAGATGTCTTTTAGCTTAACGTCTGTCCTCATGTGACCCAGCATAAGACTGGGTCTGAATCTGTATATTGTTGTTCTTTACCCTAACCTCCTAAGGTTTAGGGAAGTAGGAATGAAAAAAGGACCAGTTGCAAAATACTGAACAACAACAAAAAAACATATACTTTAATATGAATCTTTTGAAACTAAAATCTATGTTACTTTTATATTCTAATTATTTATATTTATTTAATTAATTAATTTAATTATTTGTCAATATTAAAATGTAATTAGGCTACTAAACTGAAAAAGAAATTTTTGTTTTCCTATCTAGGTTGTTTCTAAGCAAAACTGCATCATGCAATACAGTTTTGTATAGCAGTCAATGGAAATATTGGTATTTGGATATTGCTATAAAGTTAAGAATATAGGAACTATCACTGTATTTTTTATTTTTTGCTTGCTCACCTTTTGTGAGTTTGTTTTACAGAATATATTTGATTCTGATCTTGTCATACGTAAGGTGACCTCCTCACATGAACTTTTAAAAGTTAATTGTCTCAGGTTTATGCT
Organism: Myrmecophaga tridactyla; assembly: GCA_004026745.1. Taxonomy (NCBI): domain Eukaryota; kingdom Metazoa; phylum Chordata; class Mammalia; order Pilosa; family Myrmecophagidae; genus Myrmecophaga; species Myrmecophaga tridactyla. The sequence continues at coordinate 24,868 of PVIY010004501.1, forward strand.
ATAGTACAGTTTTATAGATGGAACATTAAAACGTATTTGTAATTTTTAAGTTCTTTTATGATTCTTTTTCTCCCTCAGTAAATTTCATACTTACATAACCTACTGGAGCAACACTGGGCTCTGGAAAACCAGGAGATTCCACTGCCAGCTCTTGCTGCTTCAGAGTCAGGTGACCCTGAGCAGTCACCTTAGCTTTCTGAGCTGTCTCTCCATCTGCCAAGTGGCAATATAGTTCCTGTCCTGTCCCCGCTTCCCCCCACCCAGGGTTAGTGAGTTCCTCACTTTTCTTTTATGTAAAATTCCCAATTTTAAAATTCTGTTCTTCGTTATTGAAGCCTTTATTCAGATGTCTTTTAAAAAGGAATTATTAAACATCTATTATGCTTATGTTATCCTCTTTTTTATTTTTAATAACTCTGGTGTTTTTAAATGCTCTCGGGATGATTAGGCCCTTAATAAAGAAGTAGATCCATTAAGTTGAGTGTAGACATCCACACCGACCTTCGGTGCCGATGTACTTACTGTTCACTGGCTAGTAGCCAAGCCATCTGGTAGACAGACATGCTTTACCACTTGATTTCTTAAAAGAACTAAGAAGTGGAACTGAGAAGACATTATGATGGGCTGTTATTCTTTAGGTTGCAGTTCACTTTGTTGGTCGAGTTTTGGACAGTACCCTCTTCCACCTGCATGGAGAGCCATGCCCAGCCACTCCCTGATGTTGTGCATCATCAAGCTGGCTTCTCAGACGCCTCTGGAGAAGCCCGCAGTTCAGCAGATAGCTTTCATGTTTCTTTCAAACCTAGCTTTGTCTCATGATTGTAAAGGAGTCATTCAAAAGGTAAGCACTTCAACTCTCCTTATCTCATATAAAAGATACTCAGTAAAATGAACCATCCTTCCTGTCAAGGACTCGTGTGAAAAGTCTAGAACTCAGTTTCTAGGGTTAACTAACTATGATTTGAAGACATTTTAAAAGATTGTAAAGGAATTAAGGCATTCACTTTGTTTAAATCCAGTTGCTAGACGATACATGAAAAGTGACAGAAGCCAGAATATGGAGATCATAACATTTCCTTCCAGTTAATCTTCTTAGCCTTTAGATTGTGTTTTATCTCTCTCAAAAATGAGGGTTTTAGAAATACAGCTGTCTAATATTCATGTCAGATCATAAAAGTAATATATTTGGTCCTTAAATAGACCAAATTAAGCAGTAACAATTTCAGTTCAATTTACATGAAAAAAAGCAGCTTTTGAAATCAAAGCGCCTTTACCCCTAGTTAGACCTAACTTCTTTATGACAGACAATAGGCAATTTTATGAGTCCCCTGGTTCTTCAGTGCCCAAACTTGACTTCTCATCACAGTTTTAACCTAGGATACTTTGAAAAATTAAACAAATTCTAGTACATGTGGTCAGTTTGAGTCTATATTTAGATGTGAGTAAACAGAATTCTTAATTTAGAAAAATCCTTTAAAATTTGGATATGATCAATTTTCCTGTCGCTTGTTATTACATAGCAATTTTGAAGTTACTGTTTCTTTTAAATGAAGGCCAAGACAAAATAAGAATCCAGTCTTCTTTTCCACTGCTGTCTCTCTGTCTCTCCTTTCCTGGAAAAATAGTTTGAGTGCAGTCACCAAATAAATAGAAAGATCAGTCTTACCAAGGAAAGATATTTTTGGTGTGTTGGAGCCAACTCTCACTGGCTCATGAGTTGTCATCGAATTTTGCAAGCCAGTTGGTGTCTTTGTTGGTTTCTTTACCAGGATGTGGCTGTTTGTTTTCTCTCACTTCCAAAAGGAGAGGTCATCTTGAACTGAATGTATGTGGTTATCGTCCTTCGACCTTAGAGACTGCACGTGATGTTATCGTGCAGGCTGGGCGGTGCTTTCCTCCCATTTCCCTGCCAGAGCACAGTGGGAGGGACTGTGGTAGGAACTCCCCGGGTGGAATGAATATAAGCGCCAATCTTGAGTCTATTGTGCAACTTTGAGTGGAAGACTTACTCCCCTTAAGCTTGAATTTCTTCATTTTAAAACTATTAAACAAAATCATCTCAGGATTTTCAACTTATAGTCCATGATTCTGATATTAAACTTGAAAGTATTTTTCTGTCAGTGTGGTCAGACTCAGTTTTCAGAGGCAAACCCAGATGTTTTTCACAGCCCTCATTAAGAACCTCTTGAGACTTCTTACGTTATATCCAGTTGTCCTTAGCCCCAGGGCTCTCTATCATTCCTCAGTAGGTGGTGGGAAATACTGTTGCACAATGAAGATGCTAAAGCATCCAGTTTTTCTCTCCCATGGTACGATCTACACGTTCTACTGATGTAGGAAATTGTTGAAAGGCATCTTTAGGCACAGCAAAAAGAAGGTACACCAGCAATACATGTACATTTTAAAGCACAGCTGTATGTTTAGTCCCTGTTGCCAATCCCAGATCTGTATTTCATGATAGAATCTAGCAGAATGGGAAAGGCAAGGTATAGATGTTAAAAAAAAAAAAAAAAGCATTCATTTAGGCTGAGAGATGAGAAAGAAGGTGTTAGTGACAGCAGGTGTTTTTTGAAATGGGCATAAAGCTTTACAGTTGGCTTTTTGCTTGGGTAGTGTCACTGATATTTCTGTAGCTCATTTCATTCTTATATTCAGAGTTCTTTGATGTAAAAGCATTAAATTTATTTTGTAGAGTCAGATCGGCATCTTTATTTAGGTACAGGAGAACCCTAGGATTAAGGAAGAGTAGATTATTAAAAAAAAAAGAGATGAGACATTGTAGGCAGCTATGAAATTTAAATAACCACATTTCTGCACCTTGATCAAACTGAAATTTCCAGCCCAAAGTATTATGGGCTTCTACTTGACAGAGTGCTTTCAAACTTTGATGGCATGTAGATTATTCAAGACGATAAATTATTGCCTTTCATTTAGTTAAGGGTTTGTGGGATTTTGAGGAAGAGGTTTGGAAGTTGAAAGGACTCTCACAGTACAGATAATATAGCTTTCTTATCTCTAAGTTTATTAGAGTGATAGTTGTGAGAAATTATCTGTAATGATAAGCAACTGGGATTAAAGTGACTGTAAGATGTATCCATAGTTCTTTTTTTAAAAATGCACTTATATTTAAGGTTCAAAATATCCTCACTACAACCAGAGTTTTTAACTAGTACCCATGACTTTTATGAGTTTTGTTTCTTTGTCCTTCCCATAGGTTAGTTTTACTGAGTGGCAAAATTGTAAGAAGGCAGTCAAAAAGACAAAACTCAAGAGGCTTGAAAATATCCCCACACTGAATTATCAATCTTAAATAATATGAATTGGCTGTAATTTACTTCATTTATCATCAAGAGAGGATTAGTAGGAATTAAAACTTGAGTGCTGTTTTGTTCTCCTTACCTTTATCACTTATACCTGATTATAACACAGATGGAGTATTTGGAGTGTATATGAAGGAAGGAGAAATTAAAACTGAGGAAAAGAATACCAGTATGGTAGTTAATTGGTCACCAAGGGACTAATGGAAAAGACTGAAGAAGGAAATAATATTCTTTCTGTTTACCCACAGAGTAACTTCTTACAGAACTTTCTCTCTCTGACATTGCCAAAAGGAGGAAATAAACCTCTCAGTCATCTGGCCATTCTTTGGTTGAAGCTCCTCCTGAATATATCATTTGGAGAAGATGGGCAACAAATGATCCTGAGGCTTGATGGCTGTTTAGATTTACTGACAGAGATGAGCAAATGCAAACATAAGAGCAGTCCTTATATACCTCTTCTTATTTTTCATAATATTTGCTTCAGTCCTGCTAACAAGCCCAAGATACTGGCGAATGGTAAGTGTCCACACTGTCCACCCCCAACATGTGAACATACACAGATATGTATATGTGGTTATTCATACTATTCCATTCAGACTGAAACACTGAAAATAATGTTACAAATAATTTGTCAGACATTTATAAAGCACCTACTGCATTCAAGGCACTCTGGAAGGCAGGGGCTGTGGGAATGAATTACATATGGCTCACCTTCTAGGAACTACCTCAGGTCTCTGAGGGTTAACACCATGTCATTCAAGATAGACACATTGGGTCCAGGGGGCAGCAAGGGAATAGGAGCAGTGGGCATGCTCGCTGACCTTGCCTCCTAGCCCTCTCCCGTGTCTCCTCCCTGTTCCTCCCGCTGCCCCTCTTTTTCTCTAGGTCTTTAAGCAAATGTTACCATTTCAGTGAAACCTTTCCCCACCAGCCTTTTTGCAACACCACCCCTTCATCCTGCCTCCTGTCGCCTATCCTCTCACACTCTTTTCTCCATTTCCCATTTTATTTTTCTCCATAGCATTATCACATCAGCCACATGGACTATGTGTTTTATGTGTGTGTGTGTGTATATATATATATCTACTGCTACTCTTTCTACACTAGAATATAAACTCTTACAGGTTCAAGGGATTTTTGCCTACTATGTTCATGCTGTCTCTGCAGCACCTAGATTTATGCCTGCTACAGAGTGAGCAGTCAGTGAGTATTTGATGGCCAAGAGAGGATAGAGATTCTGAGCAGGCATTTAAATTCAGGGCCCAAGACCAGATGGTGCAGTTAGCTTTTACAAAGACTTCATTTCCTGAGATGTAGGATAGACGGAGGGAAAGGTTGGTGAGGATTCAGAGAAACCTTGAAGCAAAAATATAGGAATGGAAGGATCTGTTTCTGCAACCATAAGCTGCTTCTGTCAGGAATGTGTCAAGTTGCGTAGGCTTGGTGTTTTATGAGGAGGCATGCCAGCCCCTGTGTGCTCATCACCTGGGCGGCTCAGTGTCTCTCGGCCCAGTGTCTTCATCTCCAAACTAATCCCTGCTTTCTTGGTTCTGGTAAGAATCAGTTTATAAACATACATGAAGGGGCTGGTACTCTTTCCAGTATATTGGAGGTGCTCAGGAGATGTTAATTCTCTTCTCCTTCCATGTTTCTCACTTAGTCTTTTCTTGGAGGCTTTTTTTTCCCCCTTTTATAAACGGAGCTTTCAAAGTGGGCAGAAGTCATTCTTCTTCCCATTCTGCTGTGTGATGGGGTCATGATTCTCTGTTTCTGATTGTATTTAACTGCTAGAAATATTATATAGAAAGATTTTTAGGTTCAGCCAGCCTTGAACTTAGCTAAATGAACTATGCATTTGTGCCCGGCTTTCCCCTTGCTCTTCTGCTGATTCTGTGGTCTCAGTTGGGAGGGGATGTAGATCAGTTGTGTTGTTGCCATCCTCTTTCACTGCATCTGCTTCTGTGTACACATTTGTAAAAGAGGCTAATAAAAGTCCCTGCTTCTCAGGCAATGAGATAGCATACATGTGGTATCCGTTACTCAGAAGTATCTCTTCTTATTTATTCACCTCTCTCTGTATAGATTGTTTTCTTTGGGAACTATTGCAATCTTATTATTGAGAGAGTTGGGAAAAGGATAAGCTTTTAGGGAACTGAGAGAAGAGTCTACATTTTTCACTTGTAGATCCTTTGGATTTATTTTTAGCATTTCCTTGTAGTCAGCAATACTTTGTCTCCTTTGTTAGTTTAAAGCAGATGGACAAACTTTTGGAAGGAAGGAGCTTCCCCCACCCCTCAGACTTGAGATCAGTGCACTTACAAGGCAGGGATGAGATAAGAGTCAGCAACTGTGAAATTTCTGTTTGGAACTGTGAAGGGGATGTCAAAGGCTTTGATTCCTTTTCCATTCAGGGATCTAAAGAGGAGGGCTTGGCAGAGTCAGCTAGCTTAAAAGTCTGCCAGGTAAGTCTGTGTGTCTTTGATCAGTAGCACCCAAATACCTGGTTTCGATGGTCAGGAGGGGAGTGTGCAGTGGGATTTGACCTCGCTGTTATAGGTAGATTCAGAGGGCTCCCTATTTCTAATAATGACAGGCTAGGTTTCCCCTGAAAACGACAAAAACCTGCTGGGTAAAATATATTAAAGTGAAGTTTACAAGACTCAAGGAACTGAAAGAATTTTGGGAAACTTCTAGGCCAATTTTAATTGAAAGCCTGTATCCAGAGGGGCAAGAAGCCTGTAGAAAGCTCTTTTGCTTCAGGGACACCTGTCAATCTTTGTTCACTTGGCTTTGTTCAAGAATGTTGAGGGGTGAGGGAGCACAAGTCAGGACTCTCCAAGATGTGCAGTCTTCTCAGTGATCTTACGTAGTTGAAGCTTGGAATGCCAAAGAACCATCGTCTTAGGATAAGGATGTAAATATTCTCACTATTATTGATTTCAGACTACCAAAATGACTTCCCCAATCTTATAATTAAGTCAGTTATATTAAGAAGATAATAAATATTAAAAATTCATAACTTCCTAATTATGTAGCTGCATTTTACAATTTCCTTTCTCTTTAGTTTATTAACATGTTTATATGGGAGTTCATTCAAACTATTTGTTAAGCATAAAAAAAATTGAGTGCATTTTTTTGTAGGCATGTTATACTTCACAGTAAAATGTGCGTATATTTTTAAAGTTGATCCATTTGCATTATCAGATGGGGCCACCACATTAGTGGACCTGTATGTATACTTTATTAAGAAATCTTTCGGCAATAGTAAGTGGTTGACAGAGTTGAGTTATGATATAAAAATATTTATAGCATAGGGATTGTATATTCTGAGGGTTTGGTACAATGTACAAAAGTCATTTGATAATCAGATGGAACACAAAAAATCACACTCATTTAAGGATGGACCCTAATGAATATTGACCATTATTCTCATGAAAGATATCACATCTGATGGCAATTTATAGGGACTAATTATGGCTGGGTGGTGGCTTGGGAAACCCCGAGGGAGTAGGGATTCCAGGGAAGATGTTCCGGCAGGGGAGAGGGCTGTCTGGAAAGACGTGGCACCAGCACTGCCCTTCAGTGCTTGGTTAGTGTTCACTTTACAGAGCAGGGGCTTCTCCTGTAAATGACTTAAAAATCTTTTCCTTTAAAAAAATTAAAAATCTAGATAGAATTACTTAAACAGCATTTTTGTTTTCATCCTGAGTTCTTTCATCTAACTAGTATTTATTATGCTCCTAAAATATGCTAGCCCTCTGGTTGGGATCTACAGCAGTGAGCCAGGGGCAGAGCCTGCCTGAGGCCCACTGACAGTTCGGTTAGTTGCACCCAGTGGGAATACATACACAGAGAGAGAGCCTAGTAACAAAGGCTCCATCCTTAAGAATGTAGCATGTTTCTAAAAATCATAGATTTTAGAAGAAAAATCATTTCATACAATTTAATGATTTATCAGAAGAAGCAATAAAGTTCCAAAATTTAAAACACCATATTGGAAATACCCTGACAATTTCCTTAGGAGTGGACTTCTTTTAATCTTCACATAAAATGAGTAAGCTGCTACAGATCATTTCTAAGTCCTACTCTGGCTAGCTTTCAGAAAGGGGCCATATCTTGTGTGTCTGTATGCCTTTAAATCCTGACACAAGAAAAACATTTCTCTAAGAACATTTATTTAGTCCTTTCTGAAAGGCTTAACTCATGGTATTTCTTAGTTCATTCTAGCAGTTCAGCTCATACTAGCGATGCATTTGTAAAACAGTCTTTGTAGTTTCTCATGAGAGCAGATCTATTTTCTGCATATGAAAATGGAAGCTATAATTACTAACTCATCAATACAACTTGTTGTGTGATTGTGTCTTTCTGTTAAATGGAATGTGTCTGTGTTGAGTTAGGCATCCCTGTTTCCCTGACCGTTCTATGCCTGTAATGAAACAATTTGAAGTTATCTTCCCACATACCACAGGGTTTAAAGATTGTTGTTGTTATTGTCTAATGTACCAATTTTGGGTACATTCTGATGGGAAAAGGGGGTCTCTGATTAGTCCAAGATAAGTGTGCAGGGCTGAACTTTTTGTGTGTGTTTATTACTAGAAAAAGTTATTACTGTGCTGGCTGCTTGTCTGGAAAATGAGAATGAAAATGTACAGAGGATTGGAGCTGCTGCACTTTGGGCTCTGCTTCACAATTACCAGAAGGTCAGTTTTGTTTAATTATTGTTAATATGTGGGAACCAGCAACCACACCTCTTAGGACATATCCTTCATGCAGTTAGATACTTGGTAAACCGTTCAACTGAAATCTTTTTCTTGTACTCAGTCCACCACTCACTCCACTCAAAAGAGAGGAGTATTTCTGTTTTGAGTTTTCCTGGATAGTTTCAGTTGATTTGCCATATTGGTGCAATTATACTAACAAAATTGTTTCTTCTAAAAGATGTCTCAGGGAAAAATACATCTTCAAATAAAACCTAAAAACCAAGTTTTATCCATTTATATGTTTCCCCTTTTTCTCTGCTAACATCCTCACAGCTTTATGCTCAGCTGAGTTCTTGTAAGCCTGCGGCAATAGGCTGCTCAGAAAGAGCAGAGGGGGTACCCGCACCCGCTCTCTCGCTCTTCTCATGCCTCTGGTCTTCTCCCCTGTTGCCCACAGCTCGCTTCTGCCCAGCCGAGGGCCGAGCATTAACTGAGTGATTAACCTATAGCCATGAGACATGGTGGGAGGGACAGCTTCCCCAGAGGGGTGCTGGGTTGTTGATGCTGCCTGTTCTCCCCAGAGGGAAGCCGGTGAGGATGGGGCTGCTGTCTTCATTTCCACCTGTGTTCTCAGCACCTGTTGCAGGGTTTAGCACTTTGATGTTACTCAATAAATCTTTGTTGAACACCTGACTGGCACTGTTCATTATCATTGATCTGAAATCTGAGGTGTGAGAGAATGTGAATAATTTAGGTTGAGTAGTTTAAAGTAGAAAATTGAGATTAGAGCAGGAGTTAAGGGGAGGGAAGAAAGAACATGGGATGGTAGAGGAAGAAGTCAGGTTAGACAATGAAAAGACTTGCCTTAGACTCCAGAATAGTCAGGGGGATGGCTCAATAGGATGTGGTGATATATAATTCCCTAGCTACATTATTACACTATATAGTACCCCGTTTATGACTGGAGTCAGCAATAGCAGAATTATGTTTGGGGTGTCCTGATCCTTGACACGTGAGAATAAATCTAGTTAATGGATCATTCTGTATTATCTCCAGGCAAAACCAACCTTGAAAAATCCGTCAGTAAAACGAAGAGTGGATGAAGCATATTCCTTAGCAAAGAAAAGTAAGTTTCATTATTAAGAAATTTATAATTAAACTTGGAAGTAAATTCTCTGATTAAAGTGATATTTGGACAGGCCACAGCAAAATAAGTTTTTTACATTGATTTTTTTTTTAGGATTTGAGGGGCTTTTTAAATTAAAGCATTGTAAAATGTGCAGATATTTGGTCTGTACTTTTCATTGTAATGTTTTTAAAATGAGAAAATGTCCTGATAAATGAAGGTTTGAGATGTGATACTTCCTTAAAACATGTCTGTGTTCTTTCTTCAAGTCATTTTATTCTTGAACTGAGCTTCCTTTTCCAAGGGCCACTGTGCTAAAGTGTGTTCTGAGGTGATAAGAAGTGGTGCAATTAAAATTGACCTTGGAAAGAAACTTTGATGTAACCTCAAGTGGTTGAATCACAGTTTGCCAAGAAGAGATCCCTAACCCTGCATCCAGGCCGCCCTGTGGCCTGATCATGGTGTGAGATCAGGTGTTGTTGCTAAGCGCTACTCAGTTTCACATTTTAAGTACACAGGTTTTCAATGAACGTTTTTCTCTGAACTTATTTTATGCTAAGTTAGGAACTTGAACTGTGTCTTTCCGGAACTGTGACAGATTTCTTGGTCATTTACTTGTGTTTTTATAGTCTGATTTTTAAGAAAATGTTTTTTTTTGTTTCTTTGTTCATTTCTAACTGGAGGTAGTAAATAATTGAGTTATATTAGAGGTAATTCATTGTAATTTCTAGAGGTAGTGAATAATTGAGTTACATTAGAGTTTATGCTTTGGGAGGAATAGAACATAAAAAGAAGAATGGCATATCATTTGGAATTATAGTTGATATCCACTGTGTAGATGTATTATTTTTGTAGTATTTGGATAAGCTATTAATAAAAATAAAAATAAGTATAAATGCTTTAACTTAATTTTTAATGTAAAATATTCTTATGCTACTACATTAAAAACTTTAATCAAACTTTAAATTACATATAAATCCTATTCATATATGTTTATGTATATCTACTCTTAAGTAGTACTAAGTTTAATTAATTGGTATTTCCATTCCCTTTATTTTTCTATCGCAGCTTTCTCAAACTCAGAAGAAAATCCTCTAAATGCCTATTATTTGAAATGTCTTGAAAACCTTGTGCAGCTGCTTAGTTCTTCGTGAGTGCCAGCAGATGTTCCAAGCTGAGCTGACAGTCACCTGACAAGGAGCTAAGCCTGAGGCTGCATGCAGCCCCTGCTGCCTGAGGGTATGCCTCTGCTGGTAGCACTGCCCCCCTGAAGAAGGGGAGCTGGTGGCTTCCAGAACTGCCCATTTGCAGCAGCTTTCTGTACATATGACAAGAAGATGATGAGAATAAAGAGGCATAGAAAGCTCCAGGAACATAATCATTTTTACATTTCGCTATGCAATTTGCTTTGTAGAGATTATTTAACAGTTATTTAATGAAATAAAATATTTTTGGAAGCTGAAAATTAACTAATAATTGCTGCTTGTGAATCTTTATCAGTCTCATGAATATAAATTTTAATAATTGAAAGAAGCCATTGTGCTCTGATTGCCTTTTTATTTTGTTTTATTTTTTAACATGAAATTTGGCCCTTGTCTGTTAGTATAATACCTTACTTTTCAAACTTTTATACTGTCCAGGGTGTACATGTAGGTGAAGGGATATATGTGTGTAAACATGTATAATTTTGTGAGTAGCTTCTTTATGCAATTTTTTTTTGCATGGGCAGGCTGTGGGAATTCTTTAGGCAACTTTTAGGAACATTAACTCCTTCCCTTGTGATTTATGAATCACTTATAATTTTCACCTTTTGGTGTCTGAACTGCTGTCTACTCAAGAAGGAAGAAGTAGGATTTGCAGTCATATGGGCTTGAGTTCAAATCCTAGCTCATCTCTAAACATTATGGAGAACAAGATTCTGAAAAGAAGAGTAGGAGGTAACATACCATTGTTCAGATGTGCAGAATGCTCTATTATGTAGCTCTTAACTAACATAGAATTTTGAACTCAGTACTTACATTAAAATCAATTCAAGTATGACTCACTTTCATCCAGTTTCCCAACATTTAAAAGAAATTTGTCTAAGAAAAGAAAAAAAGAAGCTGAACTATATTTATATACAGTTAGATATATGATATCTATGCATGCACACATATGTACAGATATCTACACATTATGGTTAACAAGAAAAGAAAAAGTTTCTAGACAGCCTGAGTTAATTTCAAGCAACAGCAATGCCAATATTCTGGAAAATTGACCAATTCCTAAATCAGTAATCTTAGAAATTATTTCTCCCCTTTCTTTTGGTGTTTTATATTCCATGTCACTTTCTTTGTATTGCCTTGTAAATAATTGATGAATAAATGAGATAAATTTCATTATAACTTACATTTAAGATTTCTTTCTATGGCCCTGGCACTATTCTCAGAACAATTATTATTTAATCTATCTTCTTTTAAAATACTACTATTATCCTTATGACAGAGGCCAATAAACTGAGGCTCAGAATGGTTAATCTGCACTGGTCTATGGCTGGTGAACAGTGAAGTTGAGGTTGGAACCCAGGGAACTGCTAAGAAGCCTAAAGTTTTTTAACCACTCTGCAATGCTGCCTCCCTTTCATTTATTTTTTTTCCTTCAGTGAAATGCATGTCTTGGTACTTCGCTTTTATAGCTAACCACCATTTTTTCTACAAAAGTTGGGTCTCTGCAAGGAAATGATCATTTCCTATATGGTTCATTGATTTACTGACATAGGGTATACTTTGCCTTATCATCTCTTCGGAGCCAGGAAAAATTGGAATCGATGATTTCCCCTAGAAGTGCAAGGTGACACCTTAGGAAGATTTGTAGCCCAGGAGTCAGAACCTCTCAGGGGAGTTCCCTACTGAAGCCAGGGGAAGGAGCAGGCTGATGGCTTCAGGGACAGTTGCTTATGTCCCAGGTTGTTGCCTCTGGAGGTGTTCAGAACATGAACCTCAGGAGCATGTGGCCTCCCAGGTAGTGGACAGTAATCCTTTCCCCCGTCTCTCTTCAGGTTGGGTCCAGCCAAGCAATGACAAAGATGTTTAAGCAGATGGCCACTGAGGTGACTGACCTACTATCCCAGCAGCTGCCTTGCTCTCCCTTGGGGACCTTTCAGCATCAGAGTCAACCAGCTTGCTAGTCGAAATGCAGATGCCTGGGCCCACCAAATGAAGCCTTAGGCCTGTGGCCAGGTAAATTTTTAGCAGGCACTCCAGGTGATCTTTTTGCTCATCACAACTTGAGAACCATTGATAATCTCCCTGATTTTACAGAAAATTGCCCCAGAACTTACTGCATTACTACTTAGTGATGAAATCAGGATTTGAATCTGGGTCTCTTGAATTCTGCACGTCACCCACTTTATACAAGGATTTGGAAACAGGTGTATGGAACTATTTCATGCCTCATGATCACCAGGTTTTCCATTTTCTAGCATTTTTGGTTTTTTGGAATGTTTGCATGCCGTGGATGTATGAAAAGGCTGTGCCTCATTATATAGAATGTGTGGACATTGATTCTGAGGTTCCTAGATTTAAGACCCTGAGCTGTCCTGTGGAGGGGGCAGCTGTTAGTTTTGAAAACAGGAAGGAAGTAGGAGAACAGAACTTGCATGACCCAGCTGGACTTTTTCCTGCTCTAGATAATCCCTTTCAAGATGAATAGTTGGACTTTCCTTTGGTGTTCTGTAATGAATGGAATGAAAAATAGAGTTTTGACCATTTAACTGCAGATAACCAATTTTTCCTTGTAGTATCAAAAATATACATTTTTAGTAATTTTCCATCTGTGTGGCTGCAGCTTATCTATCCCTTATTTCTTGGTGCTGGTAGGGTCTTAAATCTGCTTCTGATCCAAGATGTGCCTCAGCTTTCACAGACTGATGGATGAAAATAATGAGCATTCCTGTTTTTGCCACCATCAGATATATCTACAGTTACCTCTGAGCGAGAGAGTATGAGAGAGTAAGAATATAGGGCTCTGGGGTTATATCCCAGAATGAACCCTACCTTCTGCACCGCCCACCTGTGGAAACCATGGAAAACTTTTGGCTCTCATAGGGATAAGGATCTGTACAAGAGCTAACCATTAAAGTAGAAGCACTAGAACCAAAAGGGATTGATTTCCAGGTGTTGGTTTATGAGATTGTGGGGGCTGGCATGTGCAAAATCTGTAGATCAGGCTATTGGCAAGCTGGAAACTCTTGGGCAGGAGCTGATGCTGTGGACCTGAGGCAGAAAAGTCTTTCTCAGGTAAACCTCAGTTATTACTCTTAAGGTCTTCTGTTGATTGAATGAGGTCCACGTACATTATGGAGAATAATCTCTGTAAAGTCAAATGTGTATCAATGTTCCCCACAGTTAGAAAATACCTTCACAGCAACACCTAAATTAGTGTCTGAGTAGCTTTCCCCTCAGTAAGTTGACAAACGAAGTTGATCATCCAAGATCAACCACCTTGTTTAGGTGCTGAGAAGACTGAAGTGCTTAGCGCAGAACCTGGTACATGGCTGGTTGTTCCTTAAATGTTATCAATAATTAACTATTCTTAACAAATGCTCAAAAAATTGTATCTCTGAAATCTTAAACCTTTGCTGTCCTTGGAAACCCCTTCTCTCCTTGGAGGGTGTGTGTGTGTGTGTGTGTGTGTGTGTGTGTGTGTGTGTGTTGGGGGAGGTGTTGTCTTTGGAAGTAAGTTGTGTTCTCAAAGCTAAATATCCAGCATTCCAGAAAGACTGTGAGTTTCTGGTGAAGGTGCACGGGACATCCTCCTGAGATGACCGATCGCGTAGCCATTCAGCAAGGTGCTATCAAGAACCTCTTTCTTGCAAAGACCTGAGTAAAGATATTAACACACGTGGGTGCTTTGGTGCATCTTAATCTTCTGCGCATCAGGTTGTCTTCACTGAGTGTCAGTGAAATGTTGCTCCTCCTTCATTTGACTTGTGAAAATGGAAAATACAGTAAATTGCAACCTCTTTAGGAGCCAAAAGAAAATCTTAACTGTCTTTCGTCAATCACCTTGGGAGTAGCTCCTTTCCTCTTTCTGCCAGTCATTGACCTATTGTGATCAGAAGAATAGATTATAAAATGCTATTGTCTCTGCAAACTAGGAAACTTGGTTCTGGGGACTTTAGGGTTTATTTTTTGTAAGTCAAAAGTTATTCTTCAGAGAAAATTCCCTGAAACTCAAGGAATAGCCATCTGGGACTAGGTGAGAGTAGGCCCAGGAAGAAAGGGAGCCTGCCAACATGCTGGGGGTTCTAAGACTGGCAGCAAAATACTTGAATTTCCCAGCAGCATTCATCATTGCATTTCATTTACTCCTTCTGCCTTTTAGAAATCTGCTTCAGGAAAAAAAATCTGTTTTTTAGGATGGCGTTCCACAAAAGATCCATATGGGGACAATTTTTCTCAACTAATTTTGTATGAAAGCCAAAAGAAGAATATTCATTTAGTGTAGATTCCAAGAGAAGAAATTGTTCTTGCATTTCTCCTTTTTCAGTAGCGTCTTCACCTGTGGCTTTGGCTCTGCCAGTCTGGTGCCTCCGGCGTGCCTGTGTCCCGTGGCGGTGCATCTGGGCCAGCGTGTCTTGGCATTCTGAGAGCAGATTGCTTGCAATTCTGTGCAAATTCCAAAAACATGATTTCTTTAGATGCTTTATTAGAACTTTCTTTCTTTGACTTACCAGGGCAAAAGACATTATAAATGGAATACAGCTATTTTAAATTGTTTTATGGTGATATTGATAAAGATTGAATTGAAAAGAAGTTGTTTATGGATATAATACCTGATTTAAGGTTATTTTTTCTATCAGGAAAAGCCAAGATGGCGTATAGTAGAAAGTGCAAACAAACAAAAACTTAAAATAAGAGAGGAGTTTCTTTTTCCTCCCCATCCAGGAGGCCACAGGTGTGCGGCCCGGGGACGGCCCTACCGCGTGGTCAGGGCCCCCGATGCCCATCTTTCTGCTCTGGTCTTCGAGGCACGGCCCCTCAGTGAGTCGCCTCAAAGATACCAGGAGGAAGGAAGGACGAGAAGGGCTTCCCTAGCTGTCCTTCGCCCTTTTGAGGAGCTGCCCTAGCAGACCGAGCCAGCGACCCACCTTCCTGGACAGGGCGAAGGGGATGGGGCGGAGGGACTCGGTGACACAGCGCGGGGAGGCCCTGCCGAGGGGTCGGAGCAGGCTGCCCGCAGGGGACACGCACTCGGGACTTAAGCCACGCAAGTTTACGCATCCGCAACCTGGGAGGCGGGTGGTCCAGTGTCGTGTCGGCAGGGCTGGCTCCTGTCCCGCCTCTCCCTGGTCCCGGCCACTGCCCGCTCTTCTGGAGATCCTTAATTGAATTACACCTGCAGACCCGTTTTTCCAAATAATGTCACGTTCCCAGGTACCAGGGATTAGGGCTTGGGCATTTCTTTCTGGGGGAGACAATTCCACCTTCTACAAGTTAAATACCACCCAGTGTCCTCCGCATGGGCCACCGATCTATTTGACTTAAGAGAAGATGTGATACAGGCTAAAATTCTTATCCCCCTGAAAAAAAAAAATGAGAAAATAACATGCTTATTGAATTCATTCAATCTGCATTTAGCCTTTGTGATTAGTTCTCGATGGCTTTGGAGCTAGAAGTATTAACGTCAGAGGATGGTCAGGTGACTTTCCAGTGTGAAGCCAGACTCCTGGCGCTCAGCCCTAGACCCCCAGCTGGTGGTGAAATAAGGCTGGGAAGATAGTAGCTGGAATGAGCAGTCTCCCAGCATTCCCAAAAAACAGTGGTCAAAAGCTGCTTGATCCATTGAAAAAGTAAATTAATTGGATAATTAAAAATGTGTATATTCCTCTGACATTTTATTTCTATAATGTGTATTTATTCTCTTATCTTTTGATTAATAGCTGAGGGCTTTTTTGAATATAATTCCTTTCTTGTGGTTTTCTTTTTTTTGCATAAATCATACTTCATTCATCTGAACAATTTCCAGTTCCAGTTTCTGGAAGTGGAGCAAAAAGGAAGGGACTTGTTAAGCAACCCTAACCCCCAACTTCTTCCAGATATTTTACCATTTTCTCCAGAATTTTTCCAAATATTTCCTATTTTTAACTTACTTTTGCAGTAAACTTGCCACACCAAATTTAATAGCAAGTTTTAAGTAAATGCTTGCTATCAGTTCCTTGCAAAGCACTCAACTTTGTTTTATATGGAAACAGTTATTTTTCCTTTCACTTCTGTAATTAATATATATTTGTATGCTGTATGGCAGGGTCACATTTCATTATTTTTCCATGTTAGTATCCCATTATTGCAGCACCATTTATTGAATTTTTGTTTGTTTGTTTTGCTTGGTTGGTTGTTTTTGGGGAAGTGCACGGGCCGGAAATCGAACCCAGGTCTTCCAACTGTCATTAATATTTAATCAAATTTTATATTACGTAAGAAGGCTGAATGGTATGAATAGCCTGGGAACAAGGACAGCTGCACCTTGGTAAACATGAAGCACCTGGTGGAAGTCAGCGATTGGCTTGTGCTAGAGGGAGTCCACCAGTCCCAAGGGTTCCCGAGCTTGGCCATCACCAGTGTGTTTTGTTGGGAGAATGGGGAGAATTGCTTAATCTTAGCTCACCTGTTAGAGGCCAGGTAAGTGAGTCATGGGGAATTTCATGGTGTATGTTCTGCTCAAACTTCCGACTGTCAAAATATGCACAACCGTATGTGTTTCTTTTATGAGAATAGATTTTTGCTAAAAATAAAGAATGGGAGTAGAAAGTGCTGCTTAATAACACTTGAAAATTCTTAAAAATATTTCTTAGTTCTGTAGAGAAAGAAAAAAAATAAACGATTCTAAAACATAATCAGTACCCACATAAAATAGAGACGCTAGTCAAAACGTACAGGACCTGTTGCATACTAGGGTCCTTACTTGGGGTATTCTTTTGGGGACAGAGTGTATCTTTCAGATTTTTGAAAATTGTATAAGCTGCAACTCCAGCAGTGTGGAGTTTGGAAAAGGAAACAGAAGAAGCCTGTGTGCATCTCTCACACTGCTTAATGCAGCCTCTGACTGTATCACTTTAAATCTTCATGCATATGTATCAGAAAGGATATAGAAAATCTGAATAACATAATTGATAACCTTGATATAATGGATACATAGAGAGCTCTGCAACCAAACATGAGAAAACATGTTTTTTCAACCCACCTGAAGCATTTATAATTTACTGAATAGTAGGCAGCAAAGAGAGCCTCAAAAATTTTTTAAGAGTTGTTATCAGATAGACCAACAATTCTTACTATTATGTAATTGTTAACAATTATGAACAAAAAGATAAGTAAAGCAATTCTGCATGCTTGAAAATTAAAAGACACACTGCTAAAAGACTCATAAGTTAAAACAAAAACCATAATAAATTTACTGAATGATAGTGAAAATACTACATATAAAGACCTGTGGGAAGCAACAAAAGTGGAATTTTTATTTCACACCTTTTCTCTTCAAGAGAAATGTTTAGGTTAAAATCTGTACAAAAGAAGGCCGCAAAATTAATAAGCTAAGTGTCCATCTCAAGAAGTTTGAAAAATTAATGACAGAACAACAAAACTAAATCAAAGAGATAATAAAAGAGCAGAAATCAATGAAATAGAAATCACAGGTATAATACAGAGGATCAATAAAGCAGAATATTGATTGTTTGGGGTAAAAAAGGCAATTGATACAGTTCGGTCATTAATGATCAACTATAAAAAACAAAAAGAAACAAGAATGTAAAGAGGGGTATAACTACAGATTAAGTAGAAATTAAAGTGATACTACTACGATATTATCAGTAATTCTACAGTAGCACATTTGGAAAAAAATGAAAAACACAAATTCTTGGAGAAATATAATTTAATAGGAACGATCCAAAAATAAAAATTTCAGTAGTCTTCTAGTAATTAAAGAAATTGAAGCAGTGATTATAATTTTCCTACAAAGAAAACTCAAAGCAGATGTTATAGGCAAATTCTATTGCACATTTGAAGAACAGATTATCCCAATATTATTCAAGCTCCATGAGATCATAGAAAATGAGGGAATAAAAGCAATTTACCCCATGAGGTCAGTATAACTCTGATACCAAAACTAAACCAAGACAGTATTAGAAAGGAAAAATACAGACCCATTTCTCTCATGAACAGAGGCAAAAATCCTAAACAAAATTATTATCGAACCAAGAGAACAAAAAAGAAAAATATCCATATGTTTACCTTAGTGGACATAGAAAAAAATATTTGATAATATTCTATTATAATTAATGATGAAGCCTTAGTAAATTAGAAATAGAAAATAATTCACTAAGTAATAAATGTCATAAGACGGCCCACTGTCACTACTTCTATTGAAATATTATTGGAAATAGAAGGCAGTGAAATAAAGAGAACTGAAGCATAAATATTGCAAAGATATTATTTGTAGATGACAATCAATCACTTTTATAGACAATCTAAGATAAATTATTTTTAAAATGAAAGGGTTAGATTCAAAATCAGTTGTATTTATACTATGAACAACAAAAAATTAAGAAGCTATCATTGGCAATAGTGATAGAGAATATAATGGACTGAGGAATAAATCTAACTAAAAATGTGCATGGTTTCTATAAGTAAAATGAAAGTTTTGTTTCTTAGCTGCTAAAACAAATAGCCCCAGTGGGTGGGTGCAACAATGAGAAGTTGTTGGCTCACTGTTTCAGAGGCTGGATGGCTGGCTGCCTCCGGGGGTGGTGTCTTATGGACGGGCAGCAATCTTCGGGGTCCCTCGGCTTTTCCATCATATGACATCGTGGCATCTTCTTTCTCTTCCCTGTTCTGTTGACTCCCAGCTTCTGGCTGCTCCCCATGACGTCCTCTTATCTGTGTCCAGTTTCTTTTGCTTATAAGGACCTCAGCCATTTTGAATTAAGGTCCACTTCATTCAGTTTGGCCACACCTTAACTAATAATCTCTTCAAAGGCCCTATTTACAAGTGGATTCACACCCAAAGGACCAGTGAGACCCGAACATGCCTTTTTTGGGGAATATGATTCCGTCTTCAAAAGACAGTTTATTCAGAAATATTAAAGGTGACATAAAAATGTAGTGTGATACTGTGTTCATAAACAGATTTGTGTAGCAGGTTGTTTTCTAAATGGCTGCAACATTATCTTCTAGGCCACATAGTTTTCTTAAAACATGACTTTTACACTTCTCTCCAGAGTTTGGGTCTACAGTCATGACTATGGCAGAAGTGATAGCTTCCAAAATTAGGCTCTAAAAGGTGATGCAGCTTCTGCCTGGTTCTCTTGGAGTGCTTGCAGATGGAATGGAGCCACAAGGTTGTGAGAAGCCAAGGACCCACCCAGAGAGGTGGCCCAGAGGTTCTGGATGTGGCCACATCTGAGCACCACAGACAGCTGGATTCACCTGCTTGCCTGCGAGAGAGTGAGCCCTCACGTCTTCCAGCTTCCCGACAATGACTCAGCCAAGCTTTTGAGTCTTTAAAACAGAGGGTCCGGATAGCTCCAGATAAACTGGGAAAAGATGTTTTCAATGTATGTTACTGACAATGAATTGATGTTAAACTAAACTGGTTAGAATAAGAAAGATGGACGTTGTTTGCTTCTGAAGAGAAATCTCCCACGGCCAACTTTTTTTTTTTTTTTTTTTAATTAGAGTAGTTGTAGGTTTAAAGAAAAACATGCATTAACAAAGCAGAATTCCCACATACCACCCTATTATTATCATTTTACATTACTATGGTATATTTGTTGAAACTCATAAAAGAACAAAGGCCTTTGACCTGCTGGCATAATTTTTTAGAAAAAACATTTCACATTTTATTCTTATTAAGACACACCTTAAGGATCATTGTAGAAACTAGTTTTGAAATGTTACACACTAGGTCCTGTACATTCTTCCAGGCTTTTCCATGTATTAATTCAACACGCATTTACTGAAAATGTCTATGCTGCAGGCCTGGAACAGAGGTGTGAAGCCTAGAGCTTCTAGGGGAGCTGCCTGCAGCCTCCAGGGCATTCGGGTTACTTCTGGGATTAGAAAAACAGACCAATTTGAATTTATATTTACATACAAGCCACAGAAGGTGTAAAAGTACTTGAATCTTAAAGGAAAGAGTGGACTGGACAGCGATGGGGTCTGGATAGACTTGAAATCATGTGGCTGTGACCCCCAGGATCTGTCTAGCCAGGAGAAAGTGGGGTCCTCCTTTGCATAAAATACATACCCACAGTCAGACAGACACTCCTGGGAATATACCAGAGTTCAGAGAAAATACAGGGAGATGGGGAGTGATGCCAAGTAACACAAACAACTTCAAATTGATTATTTAATTCTCCTTCCAAGCTGCACTGCTCCCACTGAGCTGCCTCCTGTGGGGTGCGCTTCTGCTCAGGCTCTGATCCCCTGACCCGGCCAGGCTATGCTCTGGTGCCACAGCGCTCCTCCCAGGCTCAGGTTCCAGCGGCTCGTGCAGGGCTGCCCTTATTTGCAGATGCCCTTCCTGGGACTCCAACACTGTGTTAGTTTCCAGGCTGCTAAAAACAAATATTCTACAACAGGTTGGCTTAACAACAGGGATTTACTGGCTTACTGCTTCAGAGGTTAGAAGGCTCACTTCCTCCAGGGTTGGTAGCTTCCAGCCAGGCAGCAACCTTTGGGGTCCCTTGGCTTTTCCATCAGTGGCAATACATACTGTGCCATCTTCTCCTTTCTTCCTGCTTTCTTTAACTCCCAGCTTCTGGCTGCTCTATGGCTTCTCTGTCTGTGTCCAATTTCCTTTGATGATAAGGACTTCACCCATACTGGATTAAGGCCACCTTCACCCAGTTTGGACACATTTTAACTTATGACATCTTCAAAGGTCCTGTTTACAAGCAGGTTCACAGGACCCAGGGGTTGGGACATGCCATTTGTGTGGGTCGTGTTTCAATCCCAACAAAGCCCCAGTCCTGGGCCATATCTGTCCGGTCCCCCAGCTTGGCTGTCCATCCAGCTGCCACCGATAGGCTCTTCGGATTCTGTAGTGGGCCCCAGGCTCGTTTGATGTTTGGGCGCTAAGCGCTGAATCACCAACTTCACTTTCTGAATTGTGTGTTACTGGCCTATGAAAGTTACTGTCTTCCTCCTGCTTTGAACTGATAAGACTATAGATCAATTTAATACAGATATTAAATAAAAAAGAGATTACTGCTTTCTTTATAATCCATAATTAGAGAATTGTAGGCCGCAAATACTCTGAGAACGCTGACTAATATTCATCCCTCTGCTTGGATTTATTAGGTAAGATATTTCATATATTTTAATTCAGTATGAGGCTGTTTTTGTGTCTGTCTGTCTTAAGGAGCCTTACTATTATTCTCGCATTTGGGGATGGCTGAGTTTTTATTATTTAGTCTCCAGATCTCCTCTGCATTTGGTATATCCTGTAGGGGCTCTGTTTTGTAGAAGAGAAATATTATTATTTATTGTTAATCATAGAAGGGTTTCACTTTTACTTCCTCTAAACAATGAACTAGTTCTCATTTCTGAGAATTTGAACCCACCCTAAGATCAGAGCCTTCAAGGACCCTTTAGAAATTTGGAGGCTTGCTGCTCGGCTCGGTTGTGTTCTTGATTTATTTTTACTGTAAAAGTTCGTCAGCTCTTTCCTCTGCATACTTTCCCCATGAAGTCATTTTACTTCTGAGTTCAGTTATCACCCGCTGGGAAGACCCCACGTCAGCTTGTAAACACTTTGCCTCGTTCTGTGTCTGCTCCTTCCCATAGCCATCTCCCTCCTTGCATCCTGATTTTTTGTTTTTTCCTTTTAGAAACAAATGGCCCCATCCCCCTGAGGAATTCATGTTTCCTCCACCTTCCAGGCAATGCGTTTTAGAATCATCCAGGTGTTTACATTTTCTCTTATCCCTGTAACTATTCTTTCAAGTTGATGCAGTAACAACCACACAATAGCAGTTAGTGATGAGCTGCCCAGCAGGGCGTGCAGGGACTTCAGAGGCTCGCCAGAGGTAATCTGGAGGATCTTGGGGTCATTTTGTCCACAGATTTTTATAGGGAGCTGTGGAAGTTAAGGAATAACAAAGAGAGATAAATGACTGAGTTGGAAGAGTGATAAAACATACTGCTTAGAGTTCATGTTTATCCTCTCTTTAAAAATGTTTCCAAATCTTAAATGGGCAACAATTTTGCCCTCTGTTGTCTACTGATCTTGCAAAATGATAGCATAACTGAATAAGCCCAGCAGTAGCATTCTCAGTAAATGGTCCCTTCTTCATTTCTGCTCCCATTTCCTCCCCAAGGACCTCTGATTACTGGACTCAGATAATTAACCTAACCTTATTCTGTGGGTTGCTAAAGTAAAAGGGGCCTCGATGCCCAACTGTATAATCAGATATATAATACTACTAATTGACTTTGAGTCTCCTAAATGAAGATAAAATTGCATCTATATAACCCACATAAAAAATGGTTTCAGCTCTTTCCTTTCATCTAATGGCAATCCAAAGGGGAGGGAATTAATGTCTTATGTCAAATGTATTTAAACAGTGAGGCCGGATCTTCTAAATCAATCTCAATCAATTTACCAAATAAAGACGAATGGGTGAGGCAATCATTTCAACTAGACCCTTGGGTCAGTAGCTGCCTCGGCTGGCTCTCTGGAGATCCTTTGTCTGCGGTGTATATCAGGGGAGGTTACCCCCCCTTCGGCCACCAGCAGGATATAATACCATTCCAGCTGTGGTATTTCACTGCATAACCAAGCTGCGACATTTTCAGGGTGGAACAAAGAGGGGGGCCGGGACACCATGACCCACAGAAGGGGATTTCCCAGGCTTGAGAGGAGGTGGGGTGGTGCTTGGCTAAAGATGTTGTTCAAGAAAGAAATGATCAGCAGGTCCAGAGTCAAAAGGCTACAAACACTGATGATCAATATTGTAAAGTCACAACATGTATCAGGAGGAAGGGAAGAGGTAGTGATTTGGATGTGTATAAAAGAAAATATCTCTATCAACTGATGACTGTTGGTCAAATACTTTGTGAACAAAGTAAAGACACATTTCCCAAGAGAGTCGGGTGAAACTCAAACAAGTTTATGAGAAAATGCACTGACATGAGAGCATAAATACCAAGCAATCATCGTTTTGCCTTTCTCTGAATTTGAACACATTTTTCTTTCACATGTGTTAGAGAGCAGTAGATGATGCCTAAAATTGATAAATAAGAGGTACCTGCTTATAGGCATATTACTGAGGAATACCACCTGAGGAAAAAACAGCCAAAGCCTTGAGAATGGATGTCTCTAGGAAGCAGCAGGCAGGGAGACAAGCGAGGTATGTTCGGTAAACGGCTGCAGCGCCCTTCTGGCCGCGTAATTCTCAGAAGAGGTCCATGAAGCGTGTTCCAGCACGGTCCTGCGTGTTCCAGCACAGTCCTGCGTGTTCCAGCACAGTCCTCACGCCAAGACCAGGTGCTGCAAAGGCTCTGTGTCGGGAGGTGGGCAGGGAGGTGTGAGAACCATCAGCCCAAGACCACAGAGCACTGCCCTACGCCAGCAACATTGGTTTGTCTTTTTAGTTTTTTGGCACTTCCTGCAGGAAGGGAGAGAACCCATGGTGACAAAATGGGGGTGGGGTGGGGGGTGCCTCGCAGTAAGGGGGTGTTGGCGTGGCCATCGCATGGGCGTTGGAGCCGTGGCAGCTGTGGGGAGTGGTGGGCCTGGAGGACAGGCCTCTTCCCCCAGGGCGCGACCCAGCCCCGGCGGGTATTTCAGGAAGCCCACCCCGCCCCAGTCCACGCCAGCCCGCACGTCCTTCACCCTCCGCAGCCACCCTCTTAACACAACCTCCCATTACTCAACCTCCATCCTGCGGCCACGCATTCTTGCGGTCAACTCCCCTTACTCAACGTCCGCCCGACAGTTCCAAGCTTTAAACGTCACGAGTGGAAGGCTTCCAACTCCCCAAACCCACCAATGAAGACCCGCTTCCCCCTCCCCCCGGGGCCCTACTCCAGGCCCTGAAAACCCTGTCCCCGGCCCCTGCCCCGGCCCTTTCTCCCTCTCCTGAAGCGCTGCCCGGGCGGCTCTGTTTTCTCCTGAAATAAAACTGCCTGAACTTCTTCGCCTGGTCTTAGGTGAGTCTGCCGAGTCTGCCTTTCAGGGAGGGTTGGAGGAAATGGGAGTTTGCTCTGGATTGGGTGCGGGGCACCGTAAGGATGGGAGGTGGGAAAGTGGAGCCGCGTTAAAGCTGTGAGTGGGGCGGAAGCAGCAGCCGCTGCTGGGTTGGCTGGGGTCGGGGGCAGGTAAGTGTGGTGGGCACAGACACCCTGTTTTTGTCTGAACCCAGAAACAATTTCATAGTGGTCGTGTACTTTCCCTACCCTGGGGCTGGTATCGGCAGTTTCTCTGAGGGGTCCTGGCTCCTTTGGTGATGGATGGTGTTTTGAAACTGTCATGGTTTTCTCAGGCTGCCCTAAGAGAATACCACAAACTGGGGGGCTTGAGACAACAGAAGGTTATTTGCTCAAGGTCCTGGAAGTCAGATGCCTGAAATCAAGCTGTCTGCAGGCCAGGCTCTCCCAAGGCTCTAGGGCAGGAGCCCCCTGACCCCTTCCAGCTTCTGTGCTCCTTGGCTGGTAGACACATGGCTCCCCCCTGCCTCTCTTGCCACCTGATGTTTTCCTGTGTGTTGGTAATTTTGTGTCTCTTCTACTACAGACACCAGTCATCCTAGATTAGGGACCACCTACTCCAAAATGAGCTCGTCTTAACTGACTACACCCCTATTTCCAAATAAGATCACGTTCTGAGGTTCTGGGAAGGACACTAATGGGGGGTGGCGTGATAGCAGTTCGGATTCACCCTCATTGAGGTCAGATGGGTCTCCGTTCATCTCTGCTGGGATTGTAATAACTCATATTATGGCTTGAGGTCCAAGTGCTACATTAGTATTGAGGGAAGTAAAAAAAATAGAACCATATAAATAAAAATAAATTTTTAGTCCATTAAACTTACTTCATTTCTTCAACCTGGAGAAACCAAGAGGTGGTAGTAGGTTTGCTCATTGTTATTGGAGTCTCATTGCTTCTGGGCTCTTGGCCTCGGGGTTTATACTGATAACTTCAGTTTCAGGCCAGTGATAGACTTCTTCCTGTCCTTCTCCCCATTCCACATTTGTATTTCTCATCCCCATATTGAGATCCTGGTTCCTGAATCAGAGTGAATATACTGACTCACTTCCTCTATCCTGCAGTGTGCACAAAACAGTTTTAGAATTGTTTCTTGAGTGGAACTGCCTACCAGTGAGTTGGTGCTGCTTTACTGCTAGGGAAAGTTCACGATTTTTTGGCAATTATTTTGGTATTTAGAATATAACAATCAGAAAACTGTTCGAAAGTGGCTTGAATTAAATCTTTTTTTCGGGGTAGTAATGCATTTGATGTACGTGTAGATACAGTTCGGTGTTGTGGTTGGCATTCAGTTTTAGTTTGCTTTTTCCATCCTTTCTTTTAATGTTTTCTTTTGGATATGTAAAACATATGCACAGTTCAAAATTCAAAATCAAAGAGTAAACTCAGAGAAGTCTCATTCCCACCCAAACTTTCCCACTCCTTTCTACCAACCCCCCACATGTAACTATTTTCGGTAGTTTATAATTTATCTTTTCTGTATTCCTTTCTGCAAAAATAAGAAAATAGTTATGTGCATTTTTATTTTTCCTTCTTTATTACAGAAAGGGTAGCATGCTATGTACACACTTTTGTCCTTTGCTTTTTCATTTAGAATGTATTGTGGAAGTCACCCCATATCAACTCACAGAATTGTCCTCATTGTTTTTAGTGCTCCATTTTGTGGACAGACCATGGTTTATTCAACTGGTTTCTCATGGATAGACATTAACTTGTTTCCAATATTTTACTATTAGAAAGAATGCCACCGTTATTCAAAGCCTGTTTCTATGTTACTTTGTATTTGTGGAGTTCTGGCCAGGGAATTCCTAGGAGGAGAATTGCGGGGTCAAAGGGTGAGTGTATGTGTAGCTTTGTTAGCTCCTTCTGAACTCTTTTACTAGGCGTTTCGTGCCTCCCCACTGTCCCCTCTCCCCTAGTCCCCGAATCCAGGGGCGGGGCGCTGTCTCCCCTTAGCTTGCCGTAGGGTCACCGTGCACTCGCCACACCATCTCTGTCTTGCTGAGCTCACCTGCCGCTGAGAGGGGCAACTTGCAGGTCACTGACAGCTCCCACCGCAGACGCGAGGTGCTCCCCTCCTCCTCCTCCTCCTCCTCCTCATTTCAGTGTAAACGCAGAGGCTGAGAGGGGCTGGGGTCTTTGAAGAACAGTGGGAGATGCCCTGCAGCTGGGGTATGTAAAGACCCCGTGAATACGCATCAATGCCGGCCATGCGCAGCCCTCCCCCCGCCTCAGGGAGCAGAGTCACGAGGTCTCAGTGAGTCCGCAGTGTTCCTGCTCTAAAAGTGACTTTATTGTCCTAAAAAGCAAGTCGACTCACATACTTTTTATGCTCACTTATGTGCACTGAGAACTTCGTCATTTCAATCAGCGCTTACTGAAGAGTTTCTGTTCTCGTGGGATGTGCCACCACTGCAGCTTATCCGGGACTTGACAGCAGCACTCAGCACTCGTGAATCCGAACTATATGCAACTATGCATTCCTTTTTTAATTTCTGATTTTTTTCTGATTGTGAAAAATAATATGCTCTCCTGTGAAATTTGTAGAATAAGCAGACATTCACGAATTTACAATGTAGAAAAGATTGCTTTTAATGCCCCAAGCCAGATCAGTATAAACCACCATTTTAACTCTTGGTATCATTTTCATTATTTAATCCCCCAGTAAAGTAAATCTCTAGTGGCAAGAAAAATGTGACATATATTTTCTAAAAATTTCCGCTTTGTGAAGTAATAATCTACTCATTAGTAGAAAATGGAATATCACTCGTGTTTTCCCATCTAAAGACCATTTAGTGGATTTCATCCTATGTATATATTCCTTCTTTCTATATATATATATATATATTGACTTTTGTGTTGTTAAAATAATCCTGTTTCAATGACTGCATAATATTTCTTCAAATGCATTTGTAATCAATAAATATTTATTGAATCAATTGATAAATAGCACTCCTGAAATTTAAAATTTTAAATCTAGACAAATACAGTATTAGAAGCAAATCTGATAACACATCACTGACTGTGCACAGTAAGTTTTGGTAATAAATATGCCTAGAATAAAGAATGGTGTTATAAGAGGTGTCAGACCAGAAGGAGAAAAACTAACATGTAGAAGCAATGGGAATGTCAGTGCACTAGGAAGAAAGAATTCTTAGAAGTATAGGAAGGAATTAATAGAGGAACTTATTTCTAGAATGCTCTCTGTACCGGGATCACGTAAAATCAGGGTAGTTTTATATTTGCAAAAGAGTAAACACTTATTCTTGACCTCTACTGTAAACAGCAATATTTTTGCCATAATAATTACACGCTTCTAAAATTTGGTTCAAGAAGCAGGAATCATTCATATTCAATGTGTATAACATGACTAAATGTATAGTATGTCTGGGGGATGATATTTAGTGACACCGAAGTTAACTATCAAACCTCGGGAGAAAACAGGAGAAAATAAAACCTCCAACTCTTTTCCTGGACAATTCTCTAGCTTTCTTAAGAAAACAGGAGAAAATAAAACCTCCAACTCTTTTCCTGGACAATTCTCTAGCTTTCTTAGAAGCTGTGGAGAAGAGGGAACTGCACTATTTAGTGAATCCTATGCTGCTTTACATCAATGTCACACATCTGCTTCAGGTAGGAGACAAATAGGCAGTGGCACCTAAAAGGTGAATGAGTCCCAAATTCCAGTTCTTGGTGGGATCTGGTCTGAGCATCAAAGAAGTATAAAAGTTACGTTATTGCAATTACCTAATCTCTCTCTTTTCATTGAATTTTTTGTTAATGTAACTGTAGATTCATATGCATTTGTAAGAAATACTACAGACAGCTTTTGTGATCACTTTGCCATTTCCTCAATGGGAACATTTTGCAAAATAATAGTATAATATCACGAGATATTGATATTGATACCATCCACTTACCTTATTCATATTTTCTCCATTTCCCATTTGTTTCTGTGTAGGTGTATGTGTATTATCTATACAATTTTATCACCTGGGTAGGTTTTTGTAAACGCCAACACAGTCAAGATACTCAACAGTTCCAATACCACAAGGATCCTTGGGTTGCCCTTTTATAACCACGCCCACTTCTCTCTCTCACCACCTCCCCTTCCTTTTATAACCACGCCCACTTCTCTCTCACACCACCTCCCCTTCCTTAAATACCGGCAACTGCTAAACTGTTCTTTATAATTTCTAAAATTTTGTAATTGTAAGAATGTTATGTAAATGAGCACTACACTATGTAACCTTTAGGGACTGGCTTTTTTTACTCAGCATGATTTCCTGGCAATTCATATAAGTTGCTACATATATCAATATCTTGATTTTTTTTTCTTTTTTGCTGATTAGTCTTCCTTGGTGTGGATGTACCAGAGTTTGTTTATCCTTTCACCTGTTGAAAGACACCTGAACTAATTTCAGCTTGGGGTTGTTACAAATGAAATTGCTATGAACATTCACATGCGCATTTTTGCGTCAACCTAAATTTTCATTTCTCTGGTATAAATTCCCAAAATGCAATTACTGGGTTGTATGGCAATTGCATATTTAGTTTAATAAGAAACTGCCAAATGGTTTTCCAGAATGGCCGAACCATTTTACATCCACCCAGCAATGTATAAATCCTCACCAGTGTGTGGTGGCGTCACTGTTTTTTATTTTAACCATTCTAGAAGTGTGTGGTGATTGTGGTTTTAATTTGCATTTCCCTCATGGCTAATGATGCTGAACTCTTTCGGTGTGCTTATTTGCCATCTGTATATCCTCTTTGGTGAAATGTCTGCTCCTGTCTTTTGCCCATTTTTTTATTGGAAAGTTTGTCTTTGACTGTTGAGCATTGGGAGTTCTTTATATTGTCAAAACACTAGTCCTTTGTCAGGTAAGTGGTTTGAAAATACTTTGTATCAGTCTGTAGTTTGCTTGCTTTTTCATCCTTTTCATATGGGATTTTCCAGTTTTTTATTTTATGAATTGTGCTTCTAGTGCCAAGTCTAAGAACTTTTTGTCTTGCTCGAGATCCTGGAGATTTTCTCCTATGTTTTTTTCCTAAATGTTTACTTTTTGACATGTTACAACTAATCTGTGATACATTTTGAGTTAATTTTTTTGAATAAGGTTTGAGGACTAGGTGTAGGTTCTTTTTTCCTTTTCTTTTTCTTTTCCTTTTTTTTTTTTTTTGCCTATGGATGTCCAGTTACTCTAGCACCATTTTTAGAAACACTATAACTCCTCCATTGATTTGCTCTGTATCCTTTGTCAACAATCACTTGGGCATATATGTTTGAGTCTGTTCCTGGGTTCTCTACTCTGTTCCATTAATCTATGTATCTATTCTGTTGCCAATGCCATACTGTCTCTAATTTTGGCAAGAGTGATTCCTCCCACTTCATTCTTCTTTGACAAAATTATTTTATCTCTCCTAAGGCATTTTATATGTGCTTTTCCATATAAATTTTAGAATAAGCTTATCGCTGTCTACCAAAATCTTGCTGGAATTTTGATAGGAATTGCATTAAATCTATAGATCATTTTTGGGAGAATTGATATCTTTACTATTTTGAATCTTCCAATCATGAATATGCAGTGCCTCTCCATTTATTAAGGTCTTTCATCAACAGTTTGTCATTTTCATTATACTGATCCTTGCATGCTTTATTTAATGTATGCCTATTTTATTTTATTTGAAGTGATTATAAATGGCATTGAGCTTTTAATTTTGGTTTCCATTTGTTCACTGATGGTATATAGAAATGCAATTGGCTTTTTTATTGTTGTTGTTGGATTTGCATTCTACAAATTTGCTGAACTTGCTTATTAGTAATTGTGATTGTTAGGTTCTAGTGTCAACCTCGTTTGGTTAAGAAATGTGGGTCATTTGAACAGTGATAAAGAAGTGTTTGAAAAGTCCCCTTGGGGGAATGGTAAGAAAGGGGGAAAATTCAGCTTCCCCATTTGGGGAATTCCTGATATTCTTGCAAGCAGTGGGGACAACCAAATCAATAGGCTGAGCCCTCAATCTTGGGGTTGTTCATATGAAACTTATCCCAGCAAAGTAGGCTAAGCCTACTTAAAATTAGGCCTAAGAGTCACCCCAGAGAACCTCCTTTGTTGCTCAGATGTGGCCTCTCTCTCTCAGCCAACACAATAAGCAAACTCACAGCCCTCCCCCTCTGTATGTGGGACATGACTCCCATTGGTGTAAACCTCTCTGGCAACATGGGACAGAAATCCTAGAATAAGCTGGGACTTAGCATCAAGCGTTGGGGAATACCTTCTTTATTGAAAGGGGGAAGAGAGAAATGAGACAAAATAAAGTGTCAGTGGCCGAGAGATTTCAAACAGAGTCGAGAGGTTATCCTGGGGGTTATTTTTACGCATTATATAGATATCCCCTTTTCAGTCTTATGTGTATTAGAGAGGCTAACGGGAAGTGCCTAAAACTGTAGAGCTGTGTTCCAGTAGCCATGTTTCTTAAAGATGATTGTATAATGATATAGTTTTCATAATGTGACTGTGTGATTCTGAAAACTTTTTTGTCTGATGCTCCTTTTATCTACGGTATGGACAGATGAATAAAACATGTGGATTAAAAATAAATAAATGACAGGGGGAACAAATGTTAAAAAGAATAATAGGTGGATATATGGGGGAAAATGTACCTATTGCAAACTAAGGACTACGGTTAACAATAATAATTTAATATTCTTTCATTAACAGTTAACAAATGTACCGCAACAACACTATCAGTCATTGGGGGGTGAGGGGGAGGCATAAGGTGTATGGGAGGATTTAGGTTTTATTTTTTATTTTTATTTCCTTTCTGGAATAATGGAAATGTTCCAAAATTGATCATGGAGATGCATACTTGATTGTACTGTGAGCCAGTGATTGTGCACTTCAGATGGTTTGTATGGTGTGTGAGTGTATCTCAATAAAACTGTATTAAAAAAAAAGAAGCGTGGGTGAGGCCTCAATTTGAACAGAGTTGGATTCTTGAGTAACATACCTCTCTCCAACTTAAGCAAATAAGTATTAATTGATTACAATAAGAAAGATTAATATAAGGAAGACAGAGAAATAAAGTTAGTTACATCATCAGGTGGGGATTCACCAATGCCTGAAGAAGGAAGCTGGGGAATCCTGGAGACAGCATTTTCAGGGTCCGCCTGGGAAAGTCCTGAGTGGTGCGACCTCCTCTCAGATAAGATTCCAAAGTCTAGCTGTTTGTGGGCAGTTTATTTAGTATAACTTTAGCTACAGTCCAACTGACTTATGTGACCAAGCTCAAGTGTTTCTCATGTGTCTGGCTAGGTGTCAAGAGAAACTTCCTTGAACTAAAATATTTTTATGAAAGTACATTCCCATCTCAGAGAGTAGCGAGCCCTCCTAGTTGAATCTGCACATTTTACTACCAAAACAAAATGGTCACTCCAGGAGCCTGCCCATGCCAAAACAAACAAGGAAAAAAAATGATCATTAGATATTTGTTTGGTACCTTGTGATATGGGCAATTGCCCATGTGTGAGCTAAGCTGGTTTCTGTGGTGAGAACAATCTCACGAAGGGTGAAGTGTTCCTCTTGGGTAATAAACAACTCAGTGTCTTCATATCTGCCTGGCAGTAAGCCTTAAAGCAAGGCAAGCTCATATATAGACACACATTTCATTCAGCCCTAGGATCTGATCTTGCTCTGGATACAGTTATTATTTTCCTTAGGAATTGTGTAAAGAATATATTTCTTTATACTTTCATAATCAATGGATTAGACAAAGTGGTCTTGAGCAGTCAGTAAATAACATCTTACAATCAGGTACCAAGGTCTTGTAATGGTGAGTATCAGCTGAGCAGAGCAAACTCCACAAACTCAGTTTCCCTCTTTTACATTTCACTTGGCCAGGTAATGATGCCCAGTTGTCTGGTCAGGCAAGCACTGGTCTACCCGTTAGAGCAAGAATATTTCATGGTTGGGTTATTAAATCATCAGTCAGTTGATTGCAGCTGTGGCTAATTACATCTACAAGTATCAACTAAGGGCAGGCCTGCAAATGGGATAATCCACTCAGCCACATTTGGTTCAATCAGTTGAAGATTTTTAAGAGAAAAATGAGAATTTTTGCTTTTTTTTCAGCTAGCGAGCCTCTCCTGTGGAGTTTGTCAAGACCCTTCATTAGACCTGCCAGCCTAGCAGCCTGCCCTGTGGATTTGGGACTCTTGCATTCCCACTGTTGCATGAGACACTTTTATAAACCTTATAGTTACATATTTCTGTTGTTGGTTCTATTGCTCTAGAGAGCCCTGATAAATACAGTAGTAGAAGGGTTCTTTTCTATTTTTGGTAGATTTCTACACAGACAATCATGATATCTGCAAATAACAATGTATTATTTCTTCCTTTCCAATTTTTATGCCTTTCATTTCTTTTTCTTGCCTTATTGCATTGGCTAGAACTTACAGTATATGTTACATAGCAAGGATATGAGTAGACCAACTTGCCTTATCCCAATTTTAGAAGGAAAGCATTTAGTCTTTCATAATTAAGTATGATATTAGCTGTAGAATTTTTTATAGGTGATCTTCATCAAATTGAAGTAATTCCCTTTTATTCTTTGCTGAGATTTTTAAAAATCATGAATCGGTGTTAGATTTCATCAAGTGCGTTTTCTGTTTCAGTCGGTATGATATGATTTTTCTTCTTTAGCTTGTTGATATATTGGATTGTATCAATTGATTTTCAAATGTTGAACTAGTTTTGCATATCTGGAATAAATCTCACTTAATCTTATATTTATCCTATTGGTTCTATTTCTCTGGTGACCACTGATTTATCCAGACTGCATTGTGAGCATCATGGTCAGGGGGAAGTGCCCAGGTAGTGAGACAGACAAGAAATGATGTTGGAGGGAGAGGATGATGTAAGACTTTGAAAATGAAGCCAAAGTGTTTAGATTCCATCTATTATACAGCAAGAGCATATAGAAAACATTAAGTAGACATTGCCTTTGTTGTTTATAGTTGAAGGATTTAGTGAAATAATTAGTAAAGCACCTCACTTTTGATATTGTTATACAGAAAGCAGTTATTAGGAAAGTTGACCCAAGGGTAGGCAGCAGGAAGAGTGAGGAGCAGGTGAGACCTATTGTTCACGTTGGAGGCCTTGAGGACCAGGATGGTTAGAATGGCAGTGGAGAAGAAGTTGCTTTAAAAATATTCTCCTGGATGTTCTTCAGTGTTTGGTGGCTGAGTGTAAGGGATTAAAAAGGACAACACAAGAATGACATCAAGGCTGAGCCTGGACACCATGGACGTGGGTTTGGTGGCCGCTGTGAGTAACGTATATTCTGGATATCAATGTTAAGCCAGAGGGTTTTAGCATTCTAGTGAAAAAATGATAGCTGTTTTAAGTTCTGATTTTAATAGCTGCAGGAAAACAAGAGCTTCAGCTTGTTTGTACAAATGACTGAAATCTGATCAATCTTTGTAATGGGATGATTTGACTACACAGCATAGTTGGATACAAGGGATTATGCCCAAGATGCAACTTTGAAGTTTGAAGATATCTCAGCTTTTTATTTAGGGCACTGAAATAGCAGAATCACTCCTCTGAGAGAAAATTAAGAGAGAGAAAGGCATACTGATGCTCAGAATGAAGAAGAGAAACAATACAAAAGGAAGAATTGGAAAGGTCTCTTGAGAGATCAATTTATATAAATTAAGGAATAGGGGATGAAAGAAAAGTGGTTGAAATAGAGAAAATTTAAGTAAATGGAAACTTGGTAAAATGACTTAAGTCAAATATATAAAATTTAACATGCTTTGCATTCATAATAATGTACTTACTTTGAGTTTGAATTTAGCTCAATTCTTATTTCATTTTATTTCCCATTTTCTTGTATAATGCCTTTGGATCTCAACCTTTGGGATTGTAAGCCTAAATCCCATTACAGAAAGTAAAAACTCCAAAAACATTTGAATAAGAAATATTTTAATGGACTAAATAAAAATAAATTAATTTAATCTTTTAATAACATTAAATGTGTGTATGCATGTATTGCTTAACTTTCAAAATTTTCTTTTTTCCTTCTGTTTTTTATTATCCCTTCCAACAAATCATTTTTTCCAACCACCCTCAGGATATTAAAACAGTGTTAAAAATTAGAAATGAATGAATTTTCCCAGATAATATTGCCTATTTATGTGCCAAGCACTATAACTTTGAATAAACTAGACTCAGTGCCTTTGGGAAGAAAGAAGGAAATTAATTTGGTTGGTTTGGTAGGCAGAATAATGCCCTCCCCCACCTTCAAAGATGATTCCTGGAAACTGTGAATGTGTTATTTCCATACATGGCAAAAATAATTTTGCAGATGTGTTAAGGCTAAGGGTCTTGGGATGGGGAGAGTATCCTGGATGTTTATCACAAGTGGATTCCTTAAAAGTGAAAGAGGGAGGCAGAAGGAGAGGGGGCTAGGGAAGAAGAGTTGAAAAGATGTGGCATTGTTGGCTTTGAAGATGGAGCAAGAGGCCATGAGCCAAGGGATGCAGGAGGCCTCTAGAAAGTGGAAAATGTAAAGAAACAAATTCTACTCAGAGCCTCCAGAGAAGACTGCAGGCCTGCTAACATGTTGACTTCATCCCAGCAAGACTTGTATCAGACTTCTGACTATGCAACAGTAAGATACTGTCATGGTCAGATTCATGTGTTAACTTGGCCAAGTGGTGGTACCTGTTTGTCTGGTTGGGCACGTGCTGGCCTGTCTGTTGCAATGAGGACATTTCATAGAATTAGATCATGGTCATGTCAACTGCATCCACAGCTGATTCCATTTGTAATCAACCAAGGGGAGTGTCTTTGCAATGAGTGATGTTCAATCTAATCACTGGAAGCCTTTTAAGGAGGATTCAGGAGAGACAGGCTCTCTTCCTGCTTTGGCTGGTGAGCCTCTCCTGTGAGTTCATCCAGACCCTCCATTGGAATCGTCAGCTTCACAGCCTGCCCTGTGGATTTTGGACCCTGCATTCCCATGGTCATGTGAGACACTTTTAAAAATTTTATATTTGCGAGTGTTCCTTGTTGATTCTGTTTCTCTAGAGAACCCTAACTAATACAGATACTAAATTTGCATTGTTTTAAGATGCTAAATCTGCAGTAATTTGTTATAGCATGGTAGAAAACAGATACAGCTTCAAATACCTACATTGTTTTACTGACAAAGAGATAGAGAGAAAGAGAGGAGGGTAGAGAGAGAGAATGCAAAATGGGAGTGAGGAGAGAGAGAGAGAAACAGAACAATCAAAAGAGAAAGGCTGAGATAAAGACAAAGAGACCTAGGAAAAAACAGCAGTAAGACTTCCCAGATTGTCAACCCACCGAATTATGAGAAGTCATAAATTGTTGTGGTTTATACCACTACGTTTTGGGGTGATCTGTGACTTAGTGATATATAAATAGATCAGTAGATGTGCTCCACTTCTGGCCAGTGAGGCATGTGGGCAGTCTGCTGTAAAAGTCTTTCCTTGATGATAAAAAAGCTACACAAGAAGAAACAGTTCATGTCTGTCTGCCTTGAGATCTTTTCTTGAGGAGACCATACCCAGAATGTGCTGCCATCTTGGAGCAGAAGGGTAGAGAGAATGGCATGGGCTGAGTGTCTGGGGTGGAGAGAGAAGCTGAGAGCTTGGAAACCTTGGGTAGAATGAAAATGAGACCAGCACATGGATACGGGCTTCCCCTTTCCACAAGGATAACCAACACTCCCCCCACAGGCAGTAGTGAACAAAATGTATTAGATCTGAGTTATCCATAAAGGTTAGCCAGGAAAATAGAAATAAATATTAACATTTAAGCAGAAAGGGGATTGTTCTAATTTGCTAGCTGCTGGAATGCAATATACCAGAAATGGAATGGTTTTTACAAAGGGGAATTTAATAAGTTACTAGTTTACAGTTCTAAGACTGAGAAAATGTCCCAATTAAAACAAGTCTGTAGAGATGTTCAATCTAAGGCATCCAGGGAAAGATACCCTGATTCAAGAAGGCCGATGAAGTTCAGGGTTTCTCTCTCAAGTGGAAAGGTACATGGTGAACACGGTCAGGGTTTCTCTCTCATTGGGAGAGGAACATGACGAATATAGCATCATCTGCTGGTTTCCTCTCCATCTCTCTGGGAGGCGTTTTCCTTCTTCATCTCCAAAAGTCACCGACTGGCAGACTCTCTTCTTCATGGTTTTGTGGTGTTTTCTGCTCTCTCAGAATCTTGTGGCTTTCTCTTTTGTTGTTCTCTAGCTTTTTCCAAAGTGCTTCTTTTTTTAAAGGATTCCAGTAAAACCAATCAAGACACAGAATGGGTGGAGACATGTCTCTATCTAATCAAGTTTAATACCCACATTGATTGAGTCACATCTCCATGGAGATAACCCAGTCAAGTTTCCAACCTATAGTACTGAATAGGGATTAAGAGGAATGGTTGCTCCAACAACATTGTTTAAGATTAAATCATGCTTTTCTAGGGTGCATAAATCCTTTCAAACCAGCACAGGTATCGAAACAGAAGATTAGGTAGTTGTGAAACTGAAGGCCTTATATTAGTTAGGGTTCCCTAGAGAAACAGAATCAATAGGAAACACTCGCAAATATAAAATTTATAAAAGTGTCTCATGTAACTTGGGAATGCAGAGTCCAAAATCCGCAGGGCAGGCTGTGAAGCTGATGATTCCAATGGAGGGTCTGGATGAACTCCACAGGA
The DNA here is from genome assembly GCA_004026745.1 of Myrmecophaga tridactyla. NCBI lineage: Eukaryota > Metazoa > Chordata > Mammalia > Pilosa > Myrmecophagidae > Myrmecophaga > Myrmecophaga tridactyla. Next base: position 62,002 of record PVIY010004501.1, read on the forward strand.
GAGGTTCACCAGCTGAAGCAGGAAGAGAGCCTGGCTCTTCTGAATCTTCCTTAAAAGGCTTCCGGTGATTAGATTAAGCATCACTCATTGCAGAAGACACTCCCCTTGGTTGATTACAAATGGAATCAGCTGTGGATGCAGCTGACGTGATCATGATTTAATTCTATGAAATGTCCTCATTGCAACAGACAGGCCAGCACTTGCCGAACCAGACAAACAGGTACCACCACTTGGCCAAGTTGACACATGAACCTGACCATGACAGGCCTGAAGACACAAATTTGAAGGAGGGAGGCTCTTGTGCTCAGTTGGACTCTGAGGTTTCAAGGTGTTAGGAAGTTCTAGGCACAGCAGGACCCCTATACCCCCTACCACCCATTCACAGCTGCCTCCAGCACAGATGCAGGGAATATACAAGAAAATCCAGGGAAACTGCTTCCAACCTCCCAAATGCCAAAGCCCTCAGATATGCCCACCAGAGTTGAGGGATAACAATGAGCACATATTTACATAGGGTGTGACATCAATAGGATGAAAATTAAATTCTGTTTCTCTAGTGATTTTCAAATATCAGGCACATGCCTTTAATTGGGAGAATCCAAGTTGGAATTTTGCTGGCAGAGATTCTGGTCATTGCAGCATGCAGAGTTCCAACACCTGAAATTCAAGAGAGAACATTTCAGAAGAAAATGGTGACTGAATGGCTCCTAGACACTATGGTACATATGGTCAACCACAGCTTCCTATTTTCTGCAGGAACAGAGTCAGAGCTGATGGAGAAAACTCTCCTTTGAGCTGCTATTGTGTTTATTGGGCTTTTTAGCACCTTCTCCCCCTCTTTTAACTTTAAGAATAAACCTGCAGAGTAAGAGTTAAGATCACACTAAGAGTTAGTATCAACAGTTGTTTATTGAGCACCTACTTTATGCTTGGCCCTGCTCTTGGTATTAGGGAGACAGCTTAGGTGACCACCAATCCAGTTTTGCCTGTGACTGTCTTGGTTTTAGAAAGTCCTGTGTCCCAGGGAAGCCCTTGGTCCTTGCAAAGTAGGATGGTTGGTTGCCCTCAGTATAAAAGTTGATGAGGCAGTCTTTGCCCTCAAAAAATTCTTTCAGTTGGGGATCTCAAAGACAGACATTATATACATAAAAATAAGATAAAGGGATTGCTTTCACATGTAGTGTGATATCAAGTTGGGAAGAATTTAAAGTATTTATTTATATACTCTATTTATTATGCAAAAGCTGCTTATATCTAGTGAATGTAGGAGAGTCACCTTGGGACATAAGTCTGTTTTCAGGAGATAAATGTAAGATGAGTAGGCTTTCATTGTCTCAGGTAAAGCTATAGAAGAACTATTGTTCTGGCTGACCCAGTCTGCCCTTCCTGAGACCTTGTTCTATGTAACACTCTATGGTCTTGGGAGCAGGATGGGAAACATGTCAAAGGGGTCACATGGGCCAGGAGAAAGAGAATGGAGACTCCAGTCTTGCCTCTGAGATCTGGCAATGGCAGTCACTGTTTGATGGATGAGGGTTGTGGGGGTAGGAAAGACTCAGCCTCCAAGTGAGCTGCCCAGGAGAGAAGGTGGTGGGCTCAGTCCCAGGGCCTGGGGGCCACTGGAGCAGGTGACTTTGCTTCACTGTGGTATCGAGGGTGATCACAGGACTCCAGCCCCACAGCCCCTGGGGTTTACCATGCACACCAGGACACTGCTGGGAGTGAAATGGAGGGCTCTTCATCAACACAACCCTTCAGCCAGTGAATGTTGGAATCACTCTGGGGTGTCCTGGGAAGGCTGTCGCCCTACCAGGATTGGACTTTATTCAGGTCTAATTCAGTTCTGGAAAGAGTCTGTACACTGTGTGGCTGAGGTTGGAGTCTCTCCCTTGCACAGGCACCCTGCCAGGTGGGGGCCGTGGGGCAATGACTGTGGTGGAGATGCCAACCAAATAATGGGGCTCAAATCTGAACCCCATTACCCAACTGGCTGACTACCATGACCTCAGGGTCAGCAGAGCAGGCAAGCAAAAGCAACTAAAGGAGCTCAGATATTTGCAATAAAAAAAATTTAGCAAGAACTTATTTTAATTTAGGCACATATATGTTCTGTGCTGTTTTGGAAAATAAAATTTCTTTAAACAACATGGGGTGCAGTAACATCAAGAATACAAGAAGTAAAATGATCTCTTCAGGACTTACTTAGAGTCCTAAAACGTCCCACCTGGGCCCCGGCAAAGATGGAGCACACCTGGCTGAGGACAGCTCGAAAAACAGCTTGGCCTTTCCGGGTGCTCCCCAGTGCCTCAGGGAGGGCAGGAGGGATGGCTGTCACCATCAGCTTTGGAAGAACCAGAGGCCCACGGCTCACATCCCTTTTGCAAAGTCCACACTCTCCTTCCTTTTGAAAGCAACTCTTCCCCTCTCTCTTTCTCACTAACTAAATGAGGCAGAGTGAAATATTATCAAATAACAGCAGCACAGAGTAATATGGCGATCTGTAGAGAAAGGAGTGTGCTCTCTCATTGGACTGGTCCTGCGGGAAAGAGATAGCAGATATCTGGCCCCCCCCGTGCATGCACTGGTCCTTTGCAGCTTCCTGGTGTCATCTACAGCTAAAGAAGGTCTTGACACTTACAGGGCCTCATTCTTGAGGTCAGTCCTTAAAGCTTCCCTGCAAATATTTATTTCCTTGAAACCTGGAGCTCATCTGGGTAGTGAAGACTAGAAGACTCTAGGATAGGAGAAAGGTGAGGGCAGAGGCTGTAGGAGACCTGGGCAAGGCTCCCTGTGCCCTTTGGTGATGCTAAACCGTGTGAGAAGCAGGACATCACTGTTCCAGGTAGGACTTCTCCAAATGGCTCATTGATTCTCTTGTTTTTATGGGATATGTGTTGTAAAAAGTCCTTTACTTAAACCTTGTGTCTGATACTCCTTTTGTCTATGGTATGGACAGATGGGTAAAAAATATGGCTAGGAAATAAACAAATAATAAGGGGAACAAAGGTTAAAATAAATTGAGTAGATGGAAATACTAGTGGTCAATGAAAGGGAGTAGTAAGAGGTATGGCATGTATGAGTTTTATCTTTTTTCTTTCTTTGGCTGGAGAGATGCAAATGCTCAAAAGCAAATGATCATGGTGTTGAATAACACAACTATTGATGATATTGTGAGCCACTGATTGTAACCATGTGAAGAACATTTGTATTTGTTTATAATAAAAATATTAAAAGAAAAAGCGAAAAAAAGGTCCTTTACTTAATATATTGTAGAGGTTTTACATGGCTAAATAGAACGTGACACAATCATTGAAGAATATTTTAGTGTTCCATTAGATGCATTTACCCCAATTATTTAACCAGTCCACTAGTGTTCAGCATATGGGTTGTTTCCAATTTTAGTAATAAAAGTGAAAATAATGAACATTTACCATTTTAAAACATCCATCTTTGCTAAATCTCCTCAATTTATCCTTCCTGAAGAAAAATATCTTGAGGTGGCTTTGCTGGGGGAGAGGATATAACAAGTCAAAATTTCCATATCCATGGCTTATAAAAAGCATCTGAATGCACACTTCCACCACCAGCGTCTCCAGTCACGCTTGATAAAAATGGTCGCACTCATTCTGTTTGCATATTTGCAAATCTGATAGGCAAAAATTAGTATGCCAATGTTTAAATTTTCATTTATTATGCCTGCTGAGATCTGAGATGAACTATCTTTCTTATCTTTCTTAATTTTTCTGTTTCTATCCCACCTTTTATGGTTTGATGTTTAAGTCCACTGCCTATTTTTCTAATAGAGTGTTTGAGGGTCTTCTGTTGATAATTAAGCACATTAAAAAATTATTGTACTTCTGTCTCATAACTTTCACATATCCCTCTCCAGTTTATTCCCTGCGTCCAATCACCCAGTCTGGGGTTCCAACTGGGAGAGAAAACATGCATTTGGCAGGCCCAGGTCATGTGCCTGGACCCAGGCTTGAAGGGAAGCTGGCAAAGGGGGTATCTGGCCCAAGAGAAGGGACCTTCTCGGGCACAAATGGGTGCACAGCAGTTGAGCTGCCCAAGGAAGCTGGCTGCAGTGGAGGGGGCGTGGGGAGAGCAAACCTAGTGTTTCCAAACAGTGAGTCGGTTTCTCCGATGCCATGTATTAGACAACCAGTCTTTCCCCTACTGAATGAATGTCTCCTTTATAGTCTACTGAAATTCTGCAATTCCTTGGTCTGTTTCTCAGCTTTTGGATCTTACAGGATAAAATGCTTTAAGGTTGTATTTTTCTAATACATTTTGATTTCTGCTAGTATAAGCATCCCATTTCATTTTTCTTCATTTTAAAAATGTGCTTTTTCAGTCTTTCATTGTCTGGCCTACTCAATAGTGTAAGAGATTATAAAATTCTAGACAAATTTCAAAATAACTTTGAAGGGTTTTCCCAAAATTAGGTTTTGCCATAGAGGAAAATAGCCTGTACCTCCATTTATTGAAGACTTCTTTTATTTTCTTTGTATAATTCCTTCACCTTCTTGAGGTATAGTCTTACATATTCACACATGCATACATATATATATAATGCATACACAAACATATATGTATGTGTATATATTTATATATGTGTTTTGCTGCTTTATTGACTATGACATAAAATAAGAGCTATTGAGCTTTTTTTAAATCATTTTTTTATTAGGGAAGTTGTAGATTTATGGAAAAATCATGCAGAAAATAAAGTTATTAAGTTTTATAAAATTATTTTGCTAAACACTTGTTTAATTCCTTTGTTAGTTCTTTTAAAATATGATTGTCTCATGTCTTCTAGTTTGATCGTCTATAAATAATAATAAATATTAAGTCATTATTCAATATTTACAGTTTCTATTTCTTTTTTTTTACCTATTAAATTAGTTAAAATCTTCTGAGCAATGCTAAATATTGGCAGCAATAACAGTCTTTTTTGTTATATTTAAGAATTTATGTTAGACTAGAAATTCAGACTGAGATACTCTCACCAGAAGGTAGGATGTTTAATCTATTTTATTTATCATATGAAGGAAATTCCAAAATTACCATGAGTTTTTATCAAGGAAGGGTATTTGAAATTACACCAAATACCTTTTTGGCATGTATTTGGTTCAGTGATATTTGCACACATTAATTATAAATGCCATTCATTTGTGGAAGAGCTTAGCCTTTTGTTCTGTAGCATCTCATGCTTTCTGTGTTCAGTCATTGCTTCCTTATGGTGCCTTTAACCTGTTCTTCTCTTCCCTGTACTTCCTACAAAGTCCTGGCCATGTGAAGAGGCTTCACTGGATGAAGGTACAGTTACTTTGATTAAAGTTCTTCAGAGGCAGTGCTGGTTCCTTCCTACCGCATTGCAGCAGGAGGCACCTGATGTCTGGTTGTGCCCCTTTTAGTGACATGAAGATGGATCAGAGGGCTCAGGTTTTGTCGATCAGCAGCATCTTTCCTTATAAAGTTCCCCTTTAATCTTTCACGCATTGGTTTTGCCATCCATTGAGGAATCTTGTCTCAATCCATTATTTTAATAAGGGTTGCAAAAGTGTGATTTAAAATATATATTTTGTTTTCTTCCTCTTCGTAGCTGAATTCTTCTATAAAGAGATGTTCGCCCTCATCAACCATTTGGTCACCCTAAATTCAATTTGTCCAGCAAAGGCAAGATAAAGTCTTGATCCTTTCCCATTACTTACCATTCGTTAGAGTGAGTTGTGCCCTGGCAACCCTTTGAGAGAAAAAGGCTAATGTGCTATTATACATCCAGGGATGTGTGATTTCTGCTATTTCTTATTTCTGCTAACAAGTGCTAATGACTGTTTTACTTTTAAACTGTTGACAAAGCTTTAATAAGCATTGCTAAAGAAAGTTAGAGGGAGGAATCTTGTTCATTTTTTGGGAGGGAGAGATCTTCATTCTGCCACACTAATTTTCATTGTCTTCATCTCATTTTGTTCTCTGCTTAAAACATTGAGGGTTGTTATTCTCTGGGGGCATAGGGTATCTTCTCTTATCTTGGCATGCCTTGGCAGTTTGCTTTGTGATTCATTATAGACTATGTGATCTTTCAAATTTCTCCTCTGTTATTTCCCCTTACGCTAAGTAAGCTTAGGTAGCTTCATGTTGGGGAGAGCAGTAGTACATTCTGGGTACCGGATTCGGGGTGTCTGCCTTCCTTGGGAACTGATACAAAGCTAATTGTCAGGTACTTTATATTACAGAATTTCAAGAGCCTCCAAGAAGATGCTGAAGAAATGAGGTGGGATGGATCTCTACTGAGAAACATCTACACATCCTTTCTGCCTTCCTGACAATAACAATGCTTTTAAATTATGGGGTATGGGTGATAATAAGGAGGATGATGGTGTGGGTGCTTACGTGTGGATTAAGAAGGGACCATAAAAGAGAGAGTAATTTGGATAAAGTACCTAGCTTATATAATTCTGGATTCTATAAACTAGACAATAGGCAACCCAAACTGTCAAGCCTTCATACCACAGTTGTAGTAGCACCTTCTGTTACAGTTTGTGGCATCCAGGAGGAGGATCCTGTAAGCTCTGATGGCAGAGGGATAAGAGGTGTCAGGGCCAAGGGGACACACGAGTGTGGGCTGCCACACCGAGCATCTCCTCGCCTGCAGGACATTGGGTGTGCCAGGAGTGCAGTGTGGGAGGGGACAGGAGCTCTGTAAAATGCAAGGCTGGAAAAGGAGTCAGCTCAGCATGGACTGCGAAAGTCAGGGAGAAGGCTGGCTATTCACTTGAGGGCAGTGAGGCACCCCAGGAAAGGGGCATGTCAGGTAGGTATTTCAGCATGCTACCTCTGGCACATAGCATGCTCTCAATAAGCATTTGTGCAATGAAAGTTGGCATTCAGTTTGGTTCTCCGTGCTCTCAGGCTCACATGGCATTGAGAAGAAGCGGCTGTCTCTACATCTATGATGGCATGATGAGATGTGCAGGCAGGTTCGCCCCTTCTCACCCAAGCAGTGCAGTCCTTCCTTCTAGTACCTTCTATGAGTTGCATGAACTCTAGCTTTAGCCAAATCCTTCATAACAGTTTCACCAACACTGAATGTCCATAACCCCCCAAATCAAAGGAATAAATAAAACAAATTTTACTGTTCTCTGGCACAGCTTAAAAACCATTTTTTGTGTGTGAGCCATAGAAGCAGCTCAACATATGGGGAGAGTTCTTAGGAAACACCAATATGCAGATCATTCCTGTCCCAGCATGGGAGGGGACAGAAAAGAATATCTAGAAGTAAGGATCTCCACAAGCTTTAGATTTGGTGAGAGATAAGAAGCCTTCCTGAACTTAAGAGGCTTCTGAATATGAGGTGCTTTGATCGGCAAAAAAAAAAAAAAAGGTGGGGGCAGTGGGGGAAGAGAGAGGGAGAGACGCACTTCAGGTTGTTTGTGTGTGGTTTCAAATTTATAATTAGAATAGAGGAGGGGAAATATCTCCTTTCAAATTGTAAGATCTTGGCAGGGATTGGGAGGGGGAGAGCGAGACAAGACTACATCTGAATTTGGAATAAGTCTGAGTAGCTGAGATGGTAGGATTCTTCCAGAAATGGGTGTACATCTCGATGGGTTTTAATCCTCCCAGAAACACCGCTTCACAGAGTCTCAGTGCTCTGCTGCAGCTCTGGCCTGAAGAAGCTCCGCTGGAGAGAAGAGCAGGGACTTGCTGAAGAGGGGGGAATGAGTGGGCCCCTCAGCTGGGACAGAAACTCCCTGCTGACCCGCAGAGCCAAGTGGGATGTGCACAGGGGAGCTTGGCAACTGAAAGGGGCCAAGACAAATAGGAAGCTCCTAACCAAGAAGCAGACCAGGGAAGACGTGTTAGAGCGAGCAAAACCCTCACCTCTCAAGGTTAGTAACCTACTTTTAGAAGAAGATTGGATGTAGCTGAGGTCACACACTTTAATAGTGCGCCGAAGGGCGGGAGCTGCAAATCAAACTGTAGGACAAAGAAAAGGGCTAGGAAAGAACTGTCAGGCATCAAAGCGTTGATGCTCTCGAAGTTTAATGATACTTCAGTAGAAAGGAGTAGTGCTATTTGCTCATTTCTAGAATTTTATTTCTCATAGGTCTGATAGTATAGATCTTGAGAAGGAGAAAATTGAGCTAATTTGGCCACTGCCTGGGCTACAGGCTCAATAAAGCCTGAGTAAGGATGAACTTAATAATAAATGCTTGCTGTCTTCAGATTTATTATCCTACCCGAGGATGACAAACTTCCTCAGTAAAGGGTGGGATAGTAAATCTCTCAGGCTTTGTGGACTACACGGCCTCTGTCACAGCTTCTCAGCTCTGATGATGAAATGTGAACAAGGCTGTAGACAACAGATCGCCCGATGAGCGTGGCGGTGTCCCGAATAAACTTGATTTGCAAAAGCAGCCAGCGGGCTGGCTTTGGCTCACAGGTCATGGTTTGCCAATCTTCTCCCTACTAAAGGATTCTAGACTCCCTGCTTTGAATGCATTTTGTGGGGTGGGGGGAGGCAAGGAAGGGGGGTTTCTTGGGTACTCTACCTCCTGGCAGCAGGTCTACGACGTACCAAGGTCCTAAAGCTGTCCTGGAGGGAAGCACCCAGCACTCTTGAGAAAGGTGATTGAAGGAGCTCCTCTGTGTCCTCTGAGGGAGCAGGGACCCAGGCTGAGGAAGGAAGTCTTACGTGCTCCTCTCGATGGCTAGAGCATCCCAGCAGAAGGCACATGGTCAGACTGTTGTGTGTGAAAAGTAGAGAGGGACACAGCATTTCACAAGGAAGCCCTCACAACCACTCCCTGTCACTTGTTCTCAGCATTTTGCCCCGGCTTTCTGTTTTGCAGTCCTCTGCTTTCCAGCCTATCTATAGTTGTCCCAGCTATCGGAATTAGAGTAAATTTCCCATCATACACATTAGGTGTTTTAGGAAGAGCCGGGGAAGGTAGGGCTGGGGTAATTGGGGAGAGACCAGAATCTTCCCAATGCTCAGAAAGGGTAGAGACATCTTGGAAAGCAGAAAGATGGCAAAAGTCATGGCACTCAGGGTGGAAAATTTCTGTTTGCCTCAGAGAAGGAAGACTGTGCATCTCAAGTCTCTCTCCCATCCTGGTCAGAGGCCAGCTCATGAGACAAGTCAATACTTCTGTGGTTAGCTACAATACATTTCATATAGAGAAATTCAGAAATATTTTGATTAATGGCTTACTTGAGCATGAAGCTCTTTTATACAGACAGCTCTGTTAGAAGAAAAACCTCAAGCCAAAATTCCTTCATAAATCATGCAAAAAAAAAAAACCAAAACTGGTTGCCTACACAACAAAAATAGCTCAAGCGCAGTATCTATTTGTCTTCAGCCAGATGTTGATAAATAGGGTTCATCCTTAATCAAAGTCCTCACAGCTAAAATTTATTTTCAGCCACATGGCTTTTGGCACCTTTCATTTGAACTTGTGACTGCTAAGTCCCTCAATTTTTGACACTTCAGAAAGCAGAGGCACTTAGGCTCTCTTCATCCTTTAAATATAAATGCTTTGGATGCCTGGGGCATGAAGGGGTTTCTAGAAGGTATTATCAGTCAGTACCCAACTTCCAATAATTCCCCCATGCCTGATATTCCCAGGGAGGGAGTTGGCTTAGGGCCATGCTGCAGGATTTGCCGGGAGTGGATGATGCTATTTTAGCTCTAATTTCTTTTTGGACCCATGGCTAGTATGCGTGGCAGAGGTCTGCTTTGTCCTTTTGTTCCTCATACTTCTCTACTGTCACCTCGGCCACAGTTCACCCGACCCTGATCTCTTTCTTTTCTTGAAGTAATGCACATACATACATACACATGCAAAGAGCACATAAATGTTGTGTTGGCTTTTATCGAGTAAGCACTTCAGGATTTTTTTTTATATCACAAACCATTTGTCGGACTCAGGACTATAATCTTTTGCAGGACTATGCGCTTTTATTTCTGGGTGCTAGCAGAACGTTGGGGACAAGCAGTGAGCCTCTGGACCCACCCTTAGAACCGGTTGTGAGGCTCAATCTGCACCTGCAGACCAGGGCAGTCGGTGGATTAATAAACACGTGAACAACAGCAAAACGCCGTAGTCTCTGCAATGAAAACACTGAGTGACTTTGGATCCTTGCAGTCATCAGCAGCAGTTTTGTTTGGAGGTGAAATTAGCATAACATAAAATGAACCGTTTTAAAGGGTAAAATCAGTGATGTTAGCTACATCACACCAATGTTGAGGAGCAGCACGTCGATCTGGTTCTAGACCACTTTTATCACCCAAAAGGAAATGTCACACCCATTGCCAGTCGCGCCCATTCTCTCCTCCCCCAGTCCGCAGAAGCCACCTACCTGTGTCCTATCACTATGGATTTGCCTAGTCAACACATTTCAGACAAATGGGATCATGCAATGTGTGTCTTTTTGTGTCTGGTTTCTTTCACAGAGCATAAGGTTTTCAAGGTTCATCCACATACATTGGTACTTCATTCCCTTTCATGGATGCGTAATATCCCATGTTATGTAGATACCACATTGTCATTATCCATTCATTTGTCTTTACCCATTCATCTGTCCCTGGACGTTTGAATTCTTTCCACCTTTTTGCTATTGTAAATAATGCTATATAAACATCCATGGTCCAAGTATTTGTTTGAGTCCCTGTTTTCAATTTTGTTGGGTATAAATCTAGGATGGAATTGCCTAGGCATATGGCAATGCATCTTTTCATTTTTTGAGGAACTGCCAAAATATTTTCCACACATGTTGTATCATTTTGCATTCCTACCAGCAAAGTATGGAGGATCCGGTTTTTGCCAGATCCTCTCCAGTACTTATTTTCCATAGTTTTGATTATAGCTATTCTAGTGGGAATAAAGTATTATCTCCTTGTGTTTTTTGACTTGCATCTCTCGAATGACTAATGATGTTGGACATTTTTTCATGGGCTTCTTGGCCACACCTACTAGAGAACTGTCTGTTCAAGTTCTTTGCCCATTTTTTTTTAAAAAAAGAGTTGTTTGCCTTTTGGTTGTCAAGATTTTGTTTATACATTCAATATATATCCAAAAGTGTCAGCTTCCTAGAGTTGTTGTAGCAAAATACCACAAGTGGGAGATTTAAAACAACAAAACATTCTCTCACAGTTCTGGAGGCTGGAAGTCTGAAATCAAGGTGTCAGAAGCGCTTTGCTCCTTCTGAAGTCTGTACGGGGTTATCTGCTCCATGTCTCTTTCCTGGCTTATGGAGATAGGGGCAGTCCTAGTGTGCCCAGACTTGTGGCATAATCCATTCTCTGCCTCCATAGTCATGTGGCCTCTCTGTGTCTCATCACATGGTCCCTTATCAGATAGATGGTTTCCAAATATTTTCTCCCCTTCTGTAGGCTGTCTCTTCATTTTCGTGATAATATTCTTTAATGCACATAAGTGTTTAATTTTGATGAAATCCAACCTGTTTTTTCTTTTGTTGATTGTCCTTTTCCTGTTATATCTAAGCATCTGTCACCAAATCCAAAGATATGAAGATTTGCCCCATGTTTTCTTCCTACAGTTTTATAGTTTTAGCTCTTATCTTTAGGTTTCTCTATTTTGAGCTGATTTAAATATATGGTAAGAGGAAGGAATCTCACTTCATTCTTTCGCAAGTGGAGATCCATTTGTCTCAGCATCATTTGTTGAAGAGACTATTCTTCTCCTATTGAGTGGACATGGCATCCTTGTCAAACATCAGTTGACCATAAGATGTATGGGTTTACTTCTGGATTCTCAACTCTATTGCATCAGTCCTTCCTTATGCTAATACCATATTGTTTTGATTTTGTAGCTCTACAGTAGTTTTGAAATAGGGAAATTTGAGTCCACAAATTTGTTCTTCTTCAGTATTGTTTTGTTTATTTCAGCCCCTTGCAATTCCATATGAATTTGAGGATCAGTTTTTCCAATTTTACAAAAAGGGCCATTGGAATTTTGATAGACAGTGGATTCAATTTGTAGATTGCTTTGGATATACTACTACAGTAACAATATTAAGTCTTCCAATTCACGTACCTGCTACATCTTTCCAATTATTTAGATCGTCTATGACTTTTTTCAGCAATGTTTTATAGTTTTCACCTCCTTGGTTAAATTTCTTCCTAGGTATTTTGTTCTTTTAGATGCTATTGTAAGGGGAATTGTTTTCTAAATTTCCACTTTGGGTAGTTCATTGCAGGTATATGAAAATACCAAAAATTTGAATGTGTTGATTTTCTATCCTAAAACTCTGTTGGATTCATTTATTAGCACTAAGAGTTTTTTTTTTTTTAATGGATGTCAAGCCTTTAAGATTTTCTATCTATAACAACATGTCATCTGTGATTAGGGGTAGTTTTACTTCTTCCTTTCTGATCTGGATGCTTTTAATTTCTTTTCTTGTCTAATTGCTCTGGCTAGAATTTCCAGTACAATGTTGAATACAAGTGGCCAAAGTGAGCTTTTTTGTCCTGTTCCTCATCTTAGGGAAAGCTGCTGAGTAAGATGTTAGCTGTGGATTTTTCATAAATGCACTTTACTAGCAGTAATTTCTATGGGCATCAGTTTTTTCTTCTGTCATTTGCCTTTTTGCTGACACATCCATTCCTTGACTTTTTTTTAGCTTCTCTTGAAGGGCTTCATCTCTTTCATGATCTCAGCTTCAGCTAGGCAGCCTCCATCACGGGCAGTCCTGACTCCTCCTGGGCCTTCTAGCACTAAGAGGAGAATGGTTTCCTCCAATTTCTCCTCTCTGAGTTCCCTCCCCACCCCCCATTAGCCTGTCACCCATACTTTCTAGTAGTTCCTTCTATGAACCATTGAAACTTTGAGTATAGACTCTGCTTTTCTGACCTGACCCTAACTGGGAAACATAGGGTTAAGGATAACTATTACTGTTGTTTCTACATGATAATAGACCATGTCTTGGCAGACAGTTCATTTCTCTTTATTCCCAGTGGGATCATCTTAATTCATGTCAATATCACAACTTGCTCAGATTATGGCAATGGTGTCCGAATGGTTCAATGTCCTTCCTTGCCTTTGTCCAATCTAGTCCTCATAGAGCAGCCAGCATGATTGTATCAGTTAGGATGGCTGCAGCTAACAGAAAGTGACCTAACTGGCTTATGAAAGAAGGAAATTGATCATCTCATACACTATACTCACTCTCTAAAATTGATGGATTCAATAGTATAAAGATACTACCAGAAACTGAAGTCTTTTTTTTCCCATCTCTTTCTTCCATCCTCTGTGGGTCATCTCTGTTAGATACAGGGGAAGACATTCAAAGAGAAGGAACACTTTAAAGGTTTGGAAGCAGACTCAGGGAGTGTTGAGGTGTCTAATTTCACTGCAAGGTGAGATTTGGATTGAAAATGTTGGCTGAGTTCAGATCATAGGGAACTTGAATGTACAACTAAGGAGTAGGATTTTGGTCAGGAAGTATTGGAGACTCTTAAAGATATTTGCACAGAGCAGTGATATGGCTAGTAACATGATTTAGGAAGAATGATTTCTTTTAAACAGAGCATCAACTTGATCTAGGGCAAAAGGGAGTAAATTAAAGAGGAACACCTAACTAATGGAGTTTAAAGAAAACAGAGAGTTTTTTTTAAGACTTAGTGTTTCATTCCATTGACAAAAGTCAACAAAAAGAGTAGTTAGGTAAATCATTGTGGGTAACTTTGGGACTAAGCAGTCACACTGAGCTGATCTGGTCCTCTGAAAGCTTTCCACTTCATATATTCAAATTTATCTGATCTGAGCCCTACTGTAACAAGTTTGCTATCTTTTTCCATTTTATGTTTAAAAACAGCAGTCTCAAAATTACTTTGAATAGAGTTAAATAGATACTAAACCTTTTTCTCCTTTTAAATATCTTTTTGTTTAGCCACTGATGGTTATCTGACTAAAAAGGTCAGGATAGGGTGAGTAATTTTTTGAGGTGCATTTTACTGTGACTGATAATGCACAATGCACAATGAACAAGGGCATTATAACTGCTACTTTAAAAATATAGCAGCTTTATTGTGACATAATTCACATACAATGAGTTTGCTCATTTAAAGTGTGCCTTGCAGTCATTTATTATAGTCACAGAGTTGTACAACTATCACGACAGTCAATTTTAGAGCATTTTCATCACCCCATAAAGAAATCCTGTACCCATCAATAGCCATTTCCAATTTCTCCTTCCTCCCTCAACCCCTAGTAGCCACCAATCTACTTTCTGTCTCTATAGATTTGTCTAGTCTAGATATTTCATGTTAGTGGGATCATACAGTACATGGTCTTTTTCGGCTGGCTTTTTTCACTAGCATCATGGTTTTAATGTACATCCATGTTTTAGCTTGTATCAGTACTTCATTTTTTTTTATTGCTGGATAATATTCCATAGTATGGATATAACTCATTTGTAATTTATCTTTTCATCAGTTGAAGGATATTTTTGGTTGTTTTCAGTTTTCGGCTATTATGAAGGAGGCTGCTATGAACATTCATGTAGAAGCCTTTATAGGGTCATTTGACTTCAGTTCTCATGGGTATAACCCTAGATTTGGAATTGCTACGTCATATGGTGTTCTGGTTTGCTAGTTGCCAAAATGCAATATACTAGGAACGGAATGGCTTTTAAAAAGGGGAATTTAATAAGTTACAAGTTTACAGTTCTAAGGCTGCGAAAATGTCCTAATTAGAGCAAGGATACAGAAATGTCCAATCTAAGGCATCCAGGGACAGACACCTTAGTTCAGGAAGGCTGATGATGTTCAATCTTTCTCTTTCAGCTGGAAAAGCACATGGTGAACATGGCGGCATCTGCTAGCTTTCTCTCCAGGCTTCTTGCTTCATGAAGCTCCCCGTGAAGCATCTTCCTTCTTCATCTCCAAAGGTCGCTAGCTGGTGGACTTTGGTTTTCTCATCCTTCTGTGGCTCTTTTTTCGTTCTCAAAAGGAACTCTTTCCAAAATGTCTCCTCTTTCATAGGATTCCAGTAAACTAATAAAGACCCATGTAGAATGGGTAGAGACACATCTCCATCTAATCAACTTTAACGCCTGCAATTGGTTGAGTCACATCTCCATGGAGATAACCTAATCAAGTTTCTGACCTATAGTGCTGAATAGGGATTAGAAGAAACCATTGCTCCCACAAGATTGGTTAAGATTAAAACATGGCTTTTCTAGGGCACATACATCCTTTCAAACCAGCACATATGGTAACTGTAAATTTTGGGAAACTGCAAGACTATTTTCCAAAGAGACTGTAACACTTAACATTCCCATGAGCAATGTATGAGGGTCCCAATTTCTCTGCTTCATATGCCAACACTTATTATTATCTGTCTTTTACATTATAGGCACCTTGGGTTGTGTGAAGTGTAATGAGCTGGTTGAGGCTGTTATGTACCCAAGAAAAGCCATGTTCTTTTTCCTAGTCCAATCTTGTGGGGGCAGACTTACTGTTTGGGTGGGATTGTTTTATTAAGGCCCATGGAGATGTGACCCACCCAATTGTGGGTAGGACCTTTTGATTACGTGGTTTCCCATTCAAGGTGGGTCTTAACCCACTTACTGGAGTCCATTTTGAAAAATGCCAAGAGCTAACACAGACAGAGATGTTTGGAGATGCAGAAAGAAAATGCCCTGGGTAAGTTACATGAAACCAGAAGCCAAAGGACCAGCAGACACCAGCAGTCTGCCTTCCCAAATCGGCCTTTCTTGAGTGAAGGTATCTTTTTCTTTGGATGCCTTAGCTGGACATTCTTATGGCCTCAGAACTGTAAGCTAGTAACTTAATAATTCCCTGTTGTAACAGCCAACCCATTTCTGGTATATTGCATTCTGGCAGCATTAACAAACTGTATATACCTCCAGGTATATACCTAGCATGGGGCTGCAGGATCATATAGCAACCCTACCCCAGCCTCTGTGGGACCACCACACTGCCCTCCAAGGGGCTGCACCTCTCAGCTTCCATACCAACAGTGAATAGGTACAGATTTTCCTTCACATTTTCTCTAGCACTTGTTTCTCTCTGTTTATTTTTAAGCAATTCTATTTGCACATCATGTAATCCAACCCAAGTAAACAGAAATGCCTTCACCACCATAATCTATTTGAAGACATTTCCTTTTCATCCACAAAGAATTCATGCCCCTTCCCCAGACACCTGTGGGTTGACATTTAGTTTTGGCATAATGCCTTTGTTAACATTCAGTGGAAGCATATTACAACGTTACTGTTCACTATAGACCCTAGCTTGCATTGATTGTACCTTTTTGTGCATACCATCCATTTTCAGCACCTTGAAATGTTGACATTCTTTTGTTCTCCTTTACTCAAAATAATTTTTTTTTATATTTGTACATTTAATCACTAGCATTGCCCATTCTAGGCATTTCTAAGTCATACTGTCTCAGCCTTTATCATCTATCTTACCTTCTGGTTTTATACTTGCCCCCAGCCCTTCTCCCTCCACTGTTCTTACATTCAGCTTCATTCAGTGTACTTATATTATTGTACTGCAATCAAGTAGTATTGTGCTATTTATTTCTGAATTTTTACAATCAGTCCTGTTGCACAATCTGTATTCTTTCCACACCAAATGCCCAATCTCTATCCTATTTCTATCTCCTGATAACCTGTGTTTTTAACTTCAACCCTCAAAGTTCACTCATTAATATTAGTTCATATTAGTGAGACCATACAGTATTTGCCCTTTTGTTTCTGACTAATTTCATTCAGCATAATGTCCTCAAAGTTCATCCATGTTGTTACATGATTCATGACTTTATTCTTTCTTACAGCTGCATAATATTCCATCGCATGTATATACCACAGCTTGTTTTGTCACTCTTCCATTGACGGACATTTGGGCTGTTTCCATCTCTTAGCAATCATAAATAATGCTGCTATAAACTTGGTGTGTAAATGTCCTTTTATGCTCTTGCCTTCAGTTCCTCTGAATATTTACCTAGTGTTGGGATTGCTGGATCATAGGGCAATTCTGTACGTAGTTTCCTGAGGAACCGTCAAAGTGCAAATGCCAAGTTTTAATATCATAATGTAGGATAATGACATGGGAAGTGCAGGTGAACAGGGTGGGGGTATGATTTAAACTTTGTAAAATATAAATAGAAAACAAGTTACATTTAATTGTAATTATCCTCACATATGGTTTTATAGTAACTTCTACTTTTGCCTTTTTTTCTTTTACTTTTTCTCTCCCACATTCTGCCAATGATTATACATATATTATTTCCTTGTAAGGTTAAATATAACTTTATTTTTAAAAATTGCTCACATAGCTATCTAAAAATGGTTGATTTATTTGGTTTCTAGGAATGCTTTGTCTTTTCAGATAAATATAATGTTCTTTCCCTTTAATATGAAGGACTCTTTTGCATAAACTGATTTCTTATGGATGTGGGGGAGAAACAACATTTCTATTTACCTGTGGAAGCAAGTTGTGTTTTTTTCCTTTACAGAAGATGTGATGATGCCCAAGAAAAAAACTGACAGGATTTTCTGAACGTTTGTGTAGCATCATCCACAAGGGTTTATGCACACCATATCAGGCCTCGGAAATTTTGTTCTCCAGACAAGCTTGTGTCGATGAGGAGCCCATGTTTATTTCTGAGCACCTGACATGTGCTGGGCACACAGGACTTTTAGCACCAGGGAGGACATTGGATTACAATGCACACTCCATAGCCTGAAGGCTGTTATAAAGTTGTTGGGAAAATATCACACACGTGAAAACCCATAGCATTTTGAGGGCAAAGAATTCAGAAAATAAGGGAAACAAATGCCTTCCTAACTTTTCAAGACAAATAGGACCAAAATCAAATTTATCCCATAATGAATAGATCAATTAATCACCACCCATGGAAAACAATTTTTCTTTACGAAGTAGTTCCCATTTCCTGAGATAGAGGAAAAGAAAAAAAGAGGTGTCATATAATGTTTTATTTGCAGTGTAAATCTGAGAAACAGAAGGCAGTCATATTTTTTTGCCTTCCTCTTTTCAAACATAAGTTAGTATATTTTTATTTAGCTATTCTACGAAAAACAAAACACACAGGATAACAAGAATGGGTGTAAGGCAATTTATGAAGTCTCTCCAGGGTTCCTTAATGTATATATTAATTTGTACATGAAAAGCTTAACACTTGGTGGGATATTATATGTTTAAAATCTGCCCATCTTTTCTCATTTGTACCTCAGGAAAAAGGTTGGAAATTCAATGCCCACCAGCCCATGTTCTTGAGCAATATTTCTTCCTCTTTTCATGTGCATGTATTCACCAAAAATGAATGAGTGCTTCACCTGTGCAGCTACCGTGGTGGGGAAAGGGGCGGATGTGGGTATGAGCGTGCTAAGAGGGGGTGCAAGCCTGGTTCAGTGGTAGAATTCTCGCCTGCCATGTGGGAGACCCAGGTTCGATTCCCAGCCCATGCATGTCCCAAACGAATGAAAAACCAAACAAAAACATTCAACAAATGGTGCTGCAATAAGGGGATACTTACATGGAAGAAGAATGAAATGTGACCCCTGTCATACAGCATACAAACAAAAAAATACCTTCATGAGGAGTCTGTGCTCAGGCCATTGGCTCTGGGCAGGCAGTTAGCACAGTTTCTCAGTGCAAACAGACTCTGGGGTCTCAATGAGGAGGTGGAGTCGCTGAGAAGAGGTGGGAGGGAAGGCTGCCCAAGGAGGGAGGAGCAGAGAGCCAAGCCCCCTTACTGGGGGCCACGGACAGAGAAGTGATCGGAAGTAAGGAACGGAGAGTGTTGCAGAAATATCCAGGGCGGGTCTGGGCTGAGGGTTCAGGCTCTTGGCGGCTGTTTTCAGGAGCTTTAGCTCTACATTAAGAAAAAAACCAGAGTGATGTGACTGCACAGTCCTTGTGAGGCCCCTCCAGCCACAGCGTGTGTGCGCACAGGTGTGCACATGTGTTTGCACACACGTGTGCATGCATGTGCGTGTGTGGCGTTGCACGGAGAGAGCGCACACTATGTGCAGGGGGTGAGTGGCAGGACACTGACCCACTTCCGTGGACGGCGGGCACACCTAAACCGTAGCTGCGCCATTTTCTGGAAATGAAACTATTATGAGGCAAAATAGTAGCCTCAATGTGAAAGCTTTTGGAAAACAGAATACTGTATATAAACATAGGACTATTAGCCGTATTTTCCAGAGAAAGAGAAGCAACAGAATACACACACACACACACACACACGAACAGAATCAATAGAGAACCAGCAAAAGAAAGAGAGAATTGGCTCTCAGGACCATGGCGGTTGGCCAGCCCCAACTCCTTAGGGCAGGCTGCAATGATAGACTAAAACTTGAGCCTGAATTCCCCAGGGTAGGCTAGCTGGCCGGAAATTCTAACAAGAGCCAGTGCTGAAGTTGAGTCTGAATTCCTCTTTTGACCTCTGAAATCCTCAGTTGGATTGACTTTAAGCCATCCAACTGGATTGATGAGGAGACATCTCATATTGCTGAGGGCAATCTCCTTTGTTGACTGTAGATGCAATCAATGATTGTAGCTATAAATCCCATTGCGAAATACCTTTACAGTAACAAGCAGGCCACTGCTTGACCAAACAATTGGACAGTGTAATCAAGTTGCCACATGAAAGTAACCATCACAATAGGGCAGCACTATACTTTATTATATGTCTACATTATTTTTCTCCGATTGTCATTATATAGTGGTTTCCATAGTTGGTTTCATGTTTCCTGAAAACACTTTCCGCATTCTATGCAGCTATTGAGTAGCTGACACCTAGGGATAGAATTACATGTGAAGTTCAGCATTGGCACTGGGCAAAATTGACCTTAATGATTCCGCTTCTCTTTTTTCCCAAATTTTACCCACATTTTATTTTGACCCTTTTCTCATGGGCCAAATGCATTCATGCAACTTCTCTAGTTTTAGAAGTGACAGTATATTTTCATACCGACAAGTTAATATGTTCCTAACAAGTTAAGAATTTAACTGTTATTTTATGAGAGAGGGAAAAGAGCAATCCTAAACCTAAAAATTCAGTCACACTTTGATCTTGTACCATAGTTTTGTGAGAGATAACCATTGGGGGAGACAGGGGAAAGGTATAGCTTTTATAGAGCGAGGGCTTCCAGTGGTCCGTTCCACTGAGGCCAGCAAAGAGGTGGAGGGGGAATGAGACCCTGCCCGATGGGCTGTCCATTCTGTGTGGCACCTCCTCAGCCCCCAAGCCCCCGGAGCCCCCGGTCTTTGCTTCAGTCTTGGGAGCTGTCTTCATGCCTAAAAGGGGAGACTACGCACAATTCCCTATCCCTGCTTTGCTGCTGTATTTTTCCTCATAGCACTCACCACCTTTAATATACTATATTTTTTACTTATCGGTTTTAGTTTCTGTCTCTTCCCGCTACAATATAAGTTCTGCGAGAGCAAGATTTTATTTCTTTAATTGATTGCTGTGTCCTCACTGCCCAGACCTTGGCACAGAGCATGCAGCAAGTAAATATTGGTCAAATGAATGAATCTTTGCAGAAAATGAAAGCTTGACAATAAGCTATTTCCCCGAGAGAGAAGTAATTCAAATCTACCCATCCTTGTATAAGAACAGACTTGGCTTTGAAGCTAAGACCTCTTTCCTGTGTTCATACTTCAGAAAAAGAAGACACGATTGATACCATCTGAGAGGAAGGAAACAGTGCACCGTGCAGGGCGTCTCCATGTAACATCATAGAATTGCCACCGATCAGCCTCCAAAACGGTTTCCAGAGATGGATTATTTTCCTTTCCTCTTAGCTATTCTTCACGTGTATCGAGGTAAAAATAATCTCTATGTCTTCATCTTAGGCAATTAGTCTCTCTACGGTCTTACAATGGTCGGGTTAGACAATTACTCACGTGTTCAAAAAAGCTAATGTTACAAATGCAAATGATCAGTGGGGAAATCTTTTCTAGATCAAGGTAGAAACTGCTAGCCTTTACTATTACCTCAATTTATTATCTCACTAGGTCTTAGCAGATTAAGATATTTAATTAGGATATTTAGGTGCTGTTTCAGTCATTAAGTCAAATTGAATTCATATGATGTTGTATATTTCAGCTGGCTGTGAAGAGATATTTTGGGACACCACTGTTAAACTTGCCAAGAACATGTCTCTAGAATGTCTGTATCCATCGGTGGACAGCTTAACCCAGATGGAATGGTTCAAGATCAATACAACAACAAAACAGTCCATGGCCATTTTCAGCCCTACTCTTGGGGTGATCATAAGAAAGCCATATGCTGATAAGGTTTACTTTTCAAATTCAACTATGGCTTCCAATGACTTGACTCTCTCCTTCCATAATGCCTCCGAAGCTGATGTTGGCTTCTATTCCTGCTGTCTTCATACTTTCCCAGGTGGACTTTGGAAAAAGGTGATCTGGGTGGTTCAGTCAGGTAAGGGCAAGTTTTATTCTCTCCTTTCCCCACCTACGACATCTGAATCTATAAAGCCGAAGGAAAAGCGATGAAATACTTTATCATATTTTATAGCATTTTCCAATTCTATTCATAGATTTTAAAATATATTGTTTTAATGCAATAATAATGCAAATCAATTTCATTTTTCTTAAGATGCTTTCATTTCTGAGCAGAAGTGTCTCAAAATTTGAATGCAATGAGAGAAAGCACAGGTCTTATACTGACATATTGGTAAATGGAGCCCAAATTAAACCAAGTTGGCAACGTTCGGATTCAGGAGACAGGAATCACCCCTTCTAGTGCTCTAACCCTGTGATTGGATAAAATTCCTTTTCACTAGGTGTTCCGTGTTAGTTTAGTCCCTGAATGTTCAGGGTCCTTTCTTTAGCACTCAATTTACTTTTATCCGTGCATCCTGGACAGGAGTCCAATACTGAGTTCATTTTTCATCTCATCCAAGTTTAGCCAGAGAGGTCCCTTTCTGCGGAAGGTTCTAGAAAGAGTCTATTAATCTCCTGGAGTGCTTTCTGCTATATCTAACAGCAGTTTTTTTCAGTTTGGTGTTTGCTGTGGCAGACCTTCTAGTAACAGCTCCAGGGAGTGAGGATGTTACATTGGAAAAATGGGTTTTATAGCTGTTACTTTCTATATAACCTTGTGTTAATTGCTTGGTCCCTCTGAATCCCAGGTTTCTTTACAGTAAGTTAGATCAATAATTCCTTTCTCTTTGTTGAATGGGTTAGGGATAATATATTTAAAAAACTTGGCCCACGGTAGTTAGAGAATTGTAGGTGTTATTATCATCATTTTTTATAAGTTCCTATGATTTTGATACAAAATGACTAATGATGAAATTTTCAGATATAAGTGACAGCCTAGGGAAGGAAATAGTTTGAAACTGTATGTTTCTCAGCTGGTGTCTCTCAAATTATAGCCCATGGATGTTCAGTGGAGGACATTGCATGACATCTGATTTGATGCTTTCGTTTTAAGGCATTCATATTCTAAATGAACAATTAACAGTATTATATAAGGAGTAGATGGTGGTCAGCAGGTAAGAAAAAATTCCCTGTGTTAGTTTTTGTGTCCTCTTTAGTTGTAGCTACAGTTCAAGAATAATGTTACATATCTAGGTGGGGGTGGGGCTACATAGAGTCAGTTAGCAAAATCTCTAGTCAAACACTCATTTACCAAAGGATCCATTTTGCCATGCAGGCCCTCCCTGTGTTGGTATTGTTTGCAGTCATCTGTTAAGTGCTGTTTGCAAGTTTTTAGCGAATATCCACTGTTGAGTTCTGCCAGTGAAGGAGAGAATTGGCGAGAGTGTTGAAGTAGAATGAGGCACTCAGCATTCAACAGAGCTACCGAGGTAGAGATGGGCCCCCTCCCTGCCTCTTGTGACCAGCCTCTACAGTGGGGATCCTGATTAGGGATTCTGAAATCTGTCCAAAGGGCAACTGATGGAAAGCAGGTGGCTGGACATCTTCTGAAGGCTCAACGTAGAGGATGGCGATGGATTGGTTTGTAGAACAGTGCATCACGATTGCAACAGCAACGTAGGATTTTTAGCATCAAGTATGAAAAAATTTGGCAATATTTGCCTATTCTTATCATCCAGATGTATTGCTCCTGATATGTTGTGAAAGGAGGAAATGTGGATCTCTGCCTCATGAGGTTTTTTTTCACAAACAATGGTAATGTTTTTGGTCCGTGATCATCAGAGTAAGGGCGCCCAGTTCTCCCACTAGTTAGGATACTTTGTGACGGCATCCTCATACATGTTTCTTGTGGTTGTTTTTATTTATTTACATTTTAAAGAACAGATTGAGGTAAAGTTTCAGTGAGGGTGCTCTACCAGCTTTCCAGATTTGGAAGTCATTTTTTAAAAAAGTGATAATGAAAATGAATTTAAAAATTAGAATTGCTGGGTGCATGGGTGGTTCAGTGGTAGAATGCTCGCCTTCCATGTGGAAGACCTGGGTTCAATTCCAGGACCATGTACCCTGAAGAAAAAAAAAATTATAATTGCTGTTTTTCAAAATTAACCTTAAATATACTTCAAATCTCCTTACATGCTCTGTTAAAAGAGTACCAGGATCTAACATGTTGCCTTTTTCTGTAACATAAAGGGGGAGTTGAAGATCAATTTGATGATCAAAAATGGGATTTGGCATCCAGAAATCGTAATATCTATAATAGATTGTAACAGCTTCAAAAGGCTGAAGGAACAGAGCCGCATGCACCCACAGTATATTGGTTTCTGCTATTTACTGGCAGCACATCATGAGTGAGGAACTTTGGCCGTCTCTTACGTAGATTCTCTCCCTGAACTCTCTGCGCACTTTGGTGCAATCCAGCCTTGAATTTACAGAGGAGGACCATGGGGTGTGGTGAGTCCGGGTAACTGTCCAAGCCCTCAAAGCTCCACACGTGCGAGTCCTGTTCCTTCTCACGGCCATGCCACCCCCTCCCTGGGCCCTGTGTCCTTGCACTTCCTCCCACTTTTTGTTTCTAGAAAGTCTTAATCTCAGGGAGTCCCACGCTGGAGATAAATTTATTAGAAAGTTTGTACTGAGGAAGATAGTGGACAGTTCTTGACCTCGTAGGTTAACGTTGTAATTAGACGACTGGAAATGATGACTTTGGGGGACAGGGCAGTCTCCAGGGGGCCCTCGAAGCAGAAGCTGTCGCCATGGCGGCTCCCTTCATTCCTCACCCCCTCTAAGCTTTTGGCATAGAACTGAAGAGAAAATTGGACATCTTCATCTGGATTAAAAGTTGCATCAATGCAAAATTATTTTAAAACATGCTAACTTCAGAAGAGGCAATATTTTATCAGCAACTGATTTGGGAGACTTAATGGCAAGAAAGACTTCCATATTTTACTACTTCATGGGGGAATATGCTGAGGCCAGTTGGAGGTAAGACTTCAAAGGCTGTCCTTCCTCAGCGTGGTTGTGGAGTGAGGTTGTGAGGAAATAACTGTACCTGGCTCCTCTGGTCTTACTAGATACAAGAGCAGATGGGGTTATAGTGATGGAAACCCCCCACCCCAACACGCCGCCACCCAAATTTTACTGGGTGGCAGCTCTGTGTGAGGCAACTGAATGTTGTCTCGTGTAACCCTCGTGGAGCTCTGTGAGGTAGGTGATGCTTTCCCAAGCCACAGCTGGCGAGACTGTGACTCAGGGTTACTAACTGACAAGCACTGCCATGTCACAGCGCACGAGAGAAAGGGGAGCTGAGTCCCACAGGCTGAGTCAGGAGGGCTCGGGGAAGGGACACGTCATCCATGGCCTTGAAGATTGGAAGACATTTTTTTTTTTGAGAGAGTTTATCACTCATTTTACTTAGCTGCAGACTTATTTTTGAAATATTTTTATTGACAAATAATGTACAAACACAGACATTCTTAGCATATGAACATTCCATACTTGGTGTACAATCAGTGACTCACAGTATCGTCACATAGTTGTATATTCATCACCACGATCATTTCTTAGAACATTTGCATCACTCTAGAAAAAGAAATAAAAAGAAAAAAGAAGAAACTCATACATACCATACCCCTTACCCCTCCCTCTCATTGACCTCTAGTATTTCCATCTACCCAATGTATTTTAACCTTTGTTCCCCCTATTTTTTCTATACTCCTTACCACTCCCTTTCATTGATCACTAGTATTTCAATCTACTCAATTTATTTTAACATTTCTTCCACCTATTATTTGTTTATTTTTGTATCCATATTTTTTACTCATCTGTCCATACCATAGATAAAAGGAGCATCAGACACAAGGCTTCACAATCACACAGTTGCATTGTGAAATCTATATCATTATGCAATCATCTTCCAGAAACATGGCTACTGGAACACAGCTCTACAGTTTCAGGCACTTCCCTCTTGCCACTCTAATACACCATAAACTAAAAAGGGGATATCTATGTAATGCATAAGAATAACTTCCAGGATAACCTCTCAACTCTGTTTGAAATCTCTCAAGCACTGACATTTTATTTTGTCTCATTTCTCTCTTCCCCTTTTTTGTCGAGAAGTTTTTCTTAATCCCTTGATGCTGAGTCCCAGCTCATTCTAGGATTTCTGTCCCAGTTACCAGGGAGGTTTACACCCCTGGGAGTCATGTCCCGTGTAGAGAGGGTGAGGGCAGTGAGTTTGCTTGCCATGTTGGCTGAGAAAGAGAGAAAAAGAGGCCATATCTGAGCAACAAAAGAGGTTCTCTGGGGGTGACTCTTAGGCCTAATTTTAAGTAGGCTTAGCTATCTTTTGCAGGGATAAGTTTCATAGAGGCAACCCCCAAGATTGAGGGCTCAGCCTATTGATTTGTTTGTCCCCACTCCTTGCGAGAATATCAGGAATTCTTCACATGCGGAAGTTGAATTTTCCCCCTTTCTCCCCATTTCCCCAAGGGGACTTTGCAAATAGGAAGACATTTTTTACAGGGGAGATGCTGGGGGTGAGCAAAGGAGAAAAATGGGGAAGGAAGGGCATCCTGGGGGCTCTGATGCATGGAAGGGGAGCTTTAAAGACCATTCAGGGGTCCGAGAGTCAACCTGTCTGCCTAGAGCACAGGTTGGAGCAGGTGGCACTGAGGCTTTTCCCTGATACATGAGGCCCCTGGAGAAGCTGCCTTGAGAGCGAGGGAGGGTGTGACAGTGGGGTCTCTCCCCTGCCCCCACCAGCAAAGGGGCTCAGCATCTGACTTGCTGGGGACCCAGATATGGTTCGTTTTAGTAGAGTCTGCTGTTAAAAACAGAAATGGAAGCCCACCAAGGCAGCAGTGCTCAGCCTGAGCCCCCAAGGTGGGGGTGGCCCTGAGCTTGACATGTCTTAATGGAGCTTGACCTTTACTCTGTCCTGTAGACCACGGCTGGCACTGAAGGCATTCCAGAGGGAGACACATAGTGAACTAATCCCCCACCCCACCCACAATGATTAAATTAGTTGCAGCCTTATAGGAGGGGAAGAGTTTAATGGCAGGGTTGAACAATGGGATTCTATAGATTGGAAGTCTTTCTCTACTGCTGGTAGGCATGTAAAGTGGTACAATCGATCTATTCCGGGAAATCGGTTGGCATTAGGTAGTAAAGGTAAAGAATATCGTATCCCGTGATCCGATAATTCCACTCTTTGTTAGGATTCATAGAGGTTGCCTGTGTATAGGAGAGATGTCTGAGAATGTTTTCAGCAGTGGTGCTTGTACTAGCAAAATGGTTGGAAACAACTCAAATCCCCATCAATGGCAGAATGAACTAGCACACTGGGGTCAGCTCACAAAACAGAATTACTAGGCATCACCAAAAATTAATAAATTTTTAGAATCACATCAAGGATAAACCTCAGGAACATATGTTGAAAGAAAAAATATGTTACAGAAAAATAAATACAATACAATCCCTTTTCTTTAAACTTTAGAAGCATGAAAAACAGAACAATATATTATTTATAGAAACAAACGTGGTAAAAATATAAAGAAAAGCAAAGTTCCAAAGCATAGGCAGAACGGGATGAACCTGGAAGGAATATAAGGTGCCTTCAGATTTAATGGTCACGATCTTTTTCTTATACAGATGTTTGTCTTTTCATCTATTTCAAACATATTTTATTAAATTTATTTCATATAGAATTTCTAATTAAAAACAGTGAAAAAAAGATGCAATTGCAAATGGATGAGAGATTTTGGTTCTGCTTTGGTATGCTGGTCACAGAGGGGGAAGTTCCAACCATAATTCCAAGTTTTATAATCCAGTGACTGAAAAAGATGGGAAATTAGAAGACCAACTTGGCTTGAGAGAGAGAAAATAAGTCTGGTTTCAGTTGTGTTGAGGTTTAACATAGCTTTTAACCACTTGACAATCGAAAATGTGGGATGGCAAACCAGCAGAAAGCTTGGGATTGAAAATGCCAGTTTTGGAGACATCTGAGTGATCGCCCAACCTGTGTGAAGAAAATGGTTAACTATGAAGTTGCAGAGAGCTAAGACCACAGCTGCAGAGGATGGTCACATCTGAGCATGTGAGGCAGTCAGGCTGAAGCACCTAGAGGTATGGGGAGGTGGGGCGGGGGGTGAGAGGGAGAACGCTGCCAGAGGTGGGATCATTGATGCCAGCTCAGGAGCCCTGTTTAACTCTCTGACTCGCGTTTCTAGAAGGAAGGTTGCAGGTTCTTGCTCCATAGAGTGAGGGACTTTGGGTCAGCGGTGCCACACATTTTCTCACTTGGCGATGTCCTGTATTCCAGCCTACTTATCTCAGTGTGGGCCCAGAGATGTTCCTCAGTGTTGCCCTTGAAGGTTTCCGTTCTCTCCTGGGTGGACAGGACTTTGTGTGTGTCATCTAATTCTTAAACATCTCCCATTTCTTTTTCCTTCAAGGCCGAAGTGTTCTCAGCTCAGGTTATTAGCTGCTGACAAAGGAGCTCGAGCTTTTATGCCTTCTCTATGCCTGCTCCTGGCTGGTGGGGCCAGGGAGACCAAGCGCTTCCTTCCACGCTGGGAGCTCCAGAACTCATGGTGGTGCCAGCAATCCCATGAGGGAAAGAGCTGTAAAGTCACGCTGGTCTACAACCCACCTTTTTTTTTTTAATAGTGGATGATGCCAGCTTTTGAATATGATTTCAAGCTGGAAAGAGTAAAGTGCCCCAGATCTGGCTTGTACAAATGAGTGTGTTGCTTTGCAGGGACTGAATTTACTTATCCATCAATTCGCTCAGCCAGTCTCCCACGAGAACCTGTAACCTGCAGGATAACGGGCAGGGGCTTTGGAGGATGGAAAGACACAGATGTCAGGCCTAGACATGCCCGGGGAGATAAAAGCTGTGTATAGCAAATTATACTGTAAGGCCCAAAGTGATGTTTTTGTGATTCGGAAGATAGGATTTGCTTTTAATCAGAAAATCCTGGATAGATCCCCTGAAAAAGTCGAATTTGAACTTAACCTTGATGTAGGTGATTGGACATAGAGATGGTGAAATAGTATTCCAGGAGAATTATTAGGAAATTATTTAGAAAATTAAAAAAAATTATTTTCAGTTTTTTGGAGTGTTAATTTTCATTTTTAAAAAAGGTTCTAATCAACAAAAACCTCTCAAATTGCGTAAACATATGGCATCCATCAAGAAATGAATGCATTTTGTTTCCCTGGTTTGCAACTCATGGGTGAATTTACTCCAAAACATTAACTTAGTGCTTCTAAAGGATAAGCAGCCACGTGCATCATGTAATTTTATTTTACAATTTATCTTAACAAAGTTGCACGCTTTCAACTTTTTGCCTTCCTATCCCAAATTCAGTAGGAAAGGGAAAAAGCATACAAAGAAAGGATATTCCAAAAAAGAGTTCCGGCGGCCGCGGAGAAGGGTTCTTTCTCATTGTCCTAGGACAAGGGTCAGCGTGATTACGTGCCTGCTTGTGTTTCCCTAGTGAGCATGCTCTCAGCTGTACCCATTCTCTCTGTCGGCAGAAAACACACTCCCGGAGCGCCTCCAGGGAGGGGCCTCCCGCATGGGGGCGGGTAGCAGGCGCGTCCTCGGCTCCCAGCCAATCTTTACAAGCGTCAAGGTCGCCAACAAATCCTGACAGTCCCACGGCTCTGGGTGGAACAAGGTTAGTTCACGCAGAGAAGAGAGAAGGAAGGTCCGCTCCCCTAGTGGCCTCAGGTCCCGCGGCCAGTGGGGCTCAATCCGCAGCCCAGGCCGGGAGGTGCCCGCGTGCTCCGCCTGGCGCTTTGGGGCGTGGAGGAGCCTGGCTCTCTCCCCACCAGGAACCCACAGGGCAGCAGCGGGCAGCCTGGGGCCACAACACGGGCGGAGGTGATCCAGGCTGTCCGCGGTGGGCGAAAGGGGAAGGAATGTGCCCAGGCCACTGTCTGCTCGGAGACGTGTTTTATCTCCAGTCACTCTCGGGAGGGAGCCAGCCACGTTTGTCATCCTGTCCTAGGAGCCAGGCAGACAAAGTCCGGAGCAGGGGGTTTATTTGTGGATCCCAGGGAAAGGGGCAGGCTATGCGCAGACCATCTCCTCCGGAGCAGCACTATTGTCTTGGCCTTTTTTCTGCAAGTGGGATGGAGAAATAAGAGAAAAAATGTTTCAAATCTAATGTTCAAAGAATGAAGCCATAAACTCTCTCTTAAAGCTCTTAAGGCTCATTCTAGCAAGCTGAGAAGTGTCATACAAGTCTCCCCTCTTATACATCTATGCATATATATATATATATAAGCTCTCTCTATATATGAATAAAAAGGCTTCTGCAAAATGTTACATTTTGGCAGTTTTTTACTTAAAAAAGAGAAGACAAAAAACATTAAGTAGTACCCAGAAGAAATAGTCAACTGATGAAATGGAGACATTTTAGGGGCTTAGATATCATACTCCTTAATGAAATAAAGTAGTATAGAGAAGCAGGTGACAAAGTATTTTAAGACCTACGGAAAGCAAGGTTATGGTCACTGCACTCCTCAAGGGTGAAATGAATGACAAGGAGAAAGTGGAAGGGGCCCCAGGGCTGTGTGCAGGCTGTTTTTATTGACTTGCTTTCCATTTGCGAAGTGCAGGGAGGCATTCGCTTGAGACCACACATTGCCACTGGGTTCAGCTCTCAGACTTTGGGCTAAGACTCTGTAACCAAAGATCAAAAAGGAGAAATCAAAAAGCAACTCTAAAGCAAGATACTATTGGATTTATAGCATACTTAAATTCAACAACTGAATGGCTGATGGGGTTTAATGTACAAGCCCAAGTACGCGTCTGGGCTTTATGAGAGTAATATTTTCTGTGTGTCTCAATGCACTTGGTTCTCTCCCCTAACTCTACCTGCCTCCGTGCCCTGTGAGCTGACCTGAGCTTTTATACTTACCGGCTGCAGCACAAGCCAGAGGAGAACTTTTACTTTAGACTTGGTGGAAAATGCAATCAGGCAACCGAGGGCAAGGGATGAAATTTGCTGTGACCTTTGCACGCAACTGTTTTATTCCCTCGCACCAACGCTACCCTTTTTTATTAGTAGATATTATTTCTAACATGATTGCAGGATGGGAGCACATTTGGTAGATTGCGAGTGAATAAGGTACAGCTGTATTTCAGGAAAAAGTGTTTCCCGATGGCCCCTGAAGGGCATGTTTCTATGGCTGGAGGCTGGGTCTCTGCTTTTTCCTTCTTGAACCCACACGTCTGCCACTGCTCTTTACCAAACTTCTCATTACCCGGCACTTAAAGAGGCTGCCAACCACAGGATCTGGAGCAAGTTTCCTCTTCAGAGTGGGTGTTTGTGCTGGGCAGGTGCTGGGGGCTGGGGCTTTGTGCCTGAGTAAAAGCCAAAGTCCCACAACCTTTCATGCCCTTTGCAATAACTCTGTGTTCAGCCTACACAGGGGCAGGCACCTCCCCTGGACAGTCTGGGCTTCTGAATTCTTTTCTAAAATACCTCTCCTCAAAGATGGAGGCCACAGACAGAGTGTTACTCTCCAGCGCTGTCTTGGGAAACTTCTCTTCGTCTTGCCTGGGTTGGCATTGGTGCCTCTCAAAGAGACTTTATGGGCACTTGACACAGATCACATCACTGGCTAAAAGGAAGATTATATTTTGCATATTATAAACTAAGAGCACTGGGTTTGTGATGTTAAAAGGAAAACAAGTAACTGAATACAGAAGGAAAAGGTAAAGTGCTCAGCTTACCACAGGCTTGGGGCCCCTCAGGCTGCCTTCTCTTTGAGCAAATGCTATCCTGGACCATTTTGTTTGGCACTGATTAAAAAGCTTTGGTTTCTAAGCTATGCTGTTTGGATGCAGTTTTTTGTTGTTGTGGTTCATTAGGAAAATTGTAGACTATTTCTGAAGACAACACTTAAGATTTTGAAAACGCTAAGAATTTTAAGAGCGTCAAATCAATCATTCAGGGATCAAAGCAAAATTATCCCCTTAGGAGACGCCTCTTCTACTTACTCCAGAATGGTTTTAATTAAATAACTCAACTGATGGAGCTTCTGGCACTTCCCTTGAGAGATTATTCACCATCCAATAAATCTCAATGTGAAATTTTTTTCTCTGACTTCAGCTTTTTGACCAACGTACAATAATAATTAAAAAAAAACCTTCATAATCTGCTCAGAGAGGAAGAGCCATGTTTCATGGAAGATTGATATAAAAAAGCTTTCTAAGGACAGGGATGTGTTATGCAGTACTCACATTTGCTAATGCTGTAAATAGCCACATGTGTCACAGCTGCTGATTTTAGTGGGTGATAAGTGTGGCCAATTAGAGTGAAGTTTGTTTATGAATTCTGAGACCAATGAAGGGGGCCATTTAAACAGCAGATTACTTTAGAAACATAACGTTTTCATTGCAGCGATGAGCTCTTAAGAACATATTTGTACCATTTCTTGGCAGGCTACGTGAATTGCCATTTCCAGAATAGCTTAGTGAAGGTGTGTGTTTGTGTGTGTGTTTGTAGCATAATCTCCTTCAGGATATATATAGAACCAGCAACTTTAGAAAACTTTAGGTAATCAGCTAAACTTATTCCACTAATGGAATTATTTTTCTTTATAAACGGGGGTCTACAACTGGAGGTATATAATTTTTCATCTGGGAAACAGCCAGGGAATTCAGTTATTTTCTCTGAGACAGGGCTCAGCAGCTTTAGTGTATGCCCATTTGTCTGTCTCAGTTCATGACTCCATATTTCTCAAAGGAAATCTTTATTCTATTTTAAGAAGCATAGTTGCTCATTTAAATAAGCAAGTGCATATAAATAAAGAACATTTAGTTAATGCAGGGCTTGTTTTTTCTTCCTTCTCTTTCCCTTAAATCCTAGGAATGTTTTCTAAAAGAATGAACGTTGAATAAGATGGAAACTTTCCCAATCACTGGCATTGTGTTTCTCTGAGCTGACACAGTGCTGAATTTTTATTCTTATCACAGTCTATTATGTTTTCAGTGAAAATAGCAGGATTGAACCAAAGGGAAAATTGTTGAACCTTGTTCAAGTGACACTTTGAGATATTGAAGTTTGCCTTATTATATGAAAGTTGATAGCAGTAATTTTTAAATTTGTGCAAATCCTTTCTAAATCTGTTGACTCAACATTTATTGCTTGCTGTGAGGAGAAGCAGAAATGAGGACGAAGGGCTTTGTTTTTGAGGAGTTTCTAGCCCAAGAGAGAAAGTATGTACCTATACACAGTGTAAACACGTGGATCAAGGAACTCTACTGCAGCATGCAACAAGGTGTGGGGAAGTGGAGAGCCACAAAGATGTTTGGAGAAAACCACAGAAGGCATCTGCGCTAGGCTGGAAATCTGGGTATGATGTGGATGGGTGGAGATGAGCTATGGCAGGAAGGAAGGGAGCACCAGAAGGAAGATGCATCTCAAAAAGCATCACATACAAGGGAAGCTAAAGAGCATTTAGGGTACATCAACACTTCCTGCTGGCAGAGGCTTAGAGATGGGCTGGAAGGTGCAGCGTCTAGCTGTCGGGCCTTGTTTGGTGGTGAGTTAGGTTTTCAGATAGTGGAAGTCACGCATGATCATGGTGTGAAGCCATTTCTCTAGCATCGTGCATGGGATGATTTTGAGGTAGAAGGACAGAAAGATGGAAGGCTAGAAACAGAGACAGTGAGAACCCATAGTCCTGAGAAAGAGCAGGGGCACTGTTTGTCATACCTTCTTCACAATGTTTCTGTTTACCCTCCTGATACAAAGCCAAATAAACATTTCTCCCTCTTCACATTCCTCCTTCCCAGTCCCAGCTCCTCTCTTCCTTCTTTCAATCATGTGCGAAGAGGCTGGGTCTGTAGGAGAAATGTCTCAGCCCCTGAACTTCAGCTGACACCTCATATGTAATGCAACTAGACAGTGTAGGCTTAAAGGACATGCACTGGTGGCAATGGGGGTTGGCGGTAGAGTTCAAGTTTGCTTAGATTGGCAGATGCTCTCAGGACACAAGTGACTTTCTTCCATGTTTTCCTGTTCCCAGTCTTTCCCATTTGAATCAGTCTCCCCTTGTCTCAAAAGTATAGAAGTCATTATTTATACTTTATTTTCTCTTGTCCTACATATCTAAGTGGCTAGATTTTCAGAGTAGATATCCCATTCTTGTATCACTTCCTATGTTACAATAGCCTTAGTTCAAGTCTGTATTATAACTCACCTTTTTAACTATCTTTTAAAATTCATCCTATGGATGTTTCTATCTGAAAGTCTGACCAAGTAACACAGCCTATCATATTCCCCAAATTAAAATGTTTGATGCTTTAAGTTTTGTATTGTTCTCCAGCCCCAGTAGAATGATGGCTGCAGTTGTCTGTGTTCTAGATACAGAGAGGTGTCTGAGCTCCTTCGTTCTTGATTCATTCCAGCAGAGGCTTGCAGTCTGCCCAGCCGCTACCTTTCTGGGGTTGAGCTCAGGCAATGGATTAGAGAGAGGGAGAACTGAGAATTCATAGGATTTCATTGTAAAGTGAATGGTGGGTGTGAAATGGAAGGAAGAGTCAAGAATGGCACCAGGTTTTCCCATGGGGTCCTGGGCAGATGGTGCTATCATTTACTGAATTAGGGAGTGTGAGGTCTCAAGAAGGAGGTCTGGGTGAGGACTGGGTGGCTTAGTTCTAGACCCTCAAATGAAGCTTCTAGTAAGCTGCAGGATTTATGAGTTAAAGCGCAGGAAAGAAACTGGGTTGGAGATGTACGTGCAGTGACATCATGGGTGCACACAAGTGGGTGCCAAGACCTTGGCCAGCGACCTCGGACCTACCAATTACTGAGTGCTTATCATGGGCCAACCCCAGGCTATGTTCTAAAGGCTTTATATGGATTATTTTATTAAATTTTCATAATACCTCTATGGAATAGATAGTCTTATTAATACAGAATAACTAGAAAAGAAGGTGAAGGACAAACTATAGAAAGTGTAGGAAGAAAAATAACTTAGTACAATCAGGGTGACCTGCTAAAACAACATTAAGTGTGCCTGAAGAAGACAGAATGGCAGGCGTGTGGTTAGACCAGAGGCCCCTCCCCATGCACACCGGAGA
The DNA here is from genome assembly GCA_004026745.1 of Myrmecophaga tridactyla. Taxonomy (NCBI): domain Eukaryota; kingdom Metazoa; phylum Chordata; class Mammalia; order Pilosa; family Myrmecophagidae; genus Myrmecophaga; species Myrmecophaga tridactyla. The sequence continues at coordinate 96,546 of PVIY010004501.1, forward strand.
TTGTAATCTGATGGCCCCTAAGACTCACTCCATTTGACTAGCATATTTTTTTTTTCAATTGGGAAAACATATAAAAATCTGCGTGGACTGTCAATATTGGCCTGAACTCTGTGCATGGCAACATTTGTCTGGGCTGAGTCCCAGCTGCTTTTTTGTGAATAATATATTCTCGAGGTCACCCCAATTCCTCACTATTCCTTATTGTTATATCTTTGGCTTTAGTTATTTATGGTATCCTCTGAGACCCTCTGGGCATTTGACTTTGCAACTGTCATCTATGCAATTAATCCTAAATCTTTAAAAGTGCTATTTAAGACTTCCTAAGATTTGGCCCCTGCCTATGTTCCAAACTTGACCCTTTGTACATCCTTCTTTCAACCAAACTGGGCTAATTAAGTCTGAATTCCCTAAGCGCCCTCTGTATTTCTGAATTCTTGGTGTCCTGGCTCATGCCCTTCTCTTCCCTTAAATGCTCTTTCACTTCTCCCTACAGCGGGTGGCTTTGCTGCTCATCTTTCATGGGAGACCTGCCCAGTTGCTGAAGTGGGAATCAGGCCCTCTGCATTCTTATGCCCATGGATGTGGTTTGTGGCCACCTTTCCACTTAAGTGTTTACTTTTCCTTGTATTCCACATTGTGGTGCCCGTGCTAGGCTCCCTCACTGCCCCTCCCTGGATAGAGGGCAGGTGGCATCCCTGTCACCTCTCCACGATCCCATGGTTCTGAGCCCAGGTCTTTGCACTTGGGAGACACGGCTCAATGAAACAGCAAGGGAACAAACGAATGGGGGTGAAGGGAGGGGATTGAGGCTTCCACAGAAAATCACCCCAATCAGTACGTAGGAAAGCTAATTCCATTCGCAATTAAGTGGAACAGAAGAACCGCTTATCAATACATTCCAAGATGTGATGTGTAGTAACAGGGGGTTAGAGCATATTAGACGAAAACCATAGTTTGAGGGATTTTGTGCCTACATTTATCCCCTTAAATAATTTAATCCTTATACCTAACTTCATTCTAAAAAACAAGTAAAGGGGACGGGCCACGGTGGCTCAGCAGGCAAGAATGCTTGCCTGCCATGCCAGAGGACCCGGGTTCGCTTCCCTGTGCCTGCCCATGTAAAAAAAAAAAACAAAAAAACAAAAAAAAAAACAAACAAGTAAAGGAGTTTCTTTCCTCAATATATTTTCCCCATTGGACATTTGTTGAAATGTATCTACCCTTTTCCCGCATATTTCATAGCTTTATGGGATCCTTTGTTAATTCACCCCACTAGTTAGCTGTTTCACTACCACAAATGGTTTAGTGTCATTTGTAAGTTTCCATGAGGCATGTTGATTATTTGTAAATGTATTAAGTGAGTTTAGTTCCAGGATTAATCCATGGGAAGCTTCACTGTTAACAATTCTCTGTTTAGAGAAATTCCTGCTGTCTACTGTTTTGATTTTTGTTTTCATGGCAGTAAGAACAAACATAGAATTTGTTGTCAGAGAATTTTGTGTGCTGACTCTACCCTTCTTGCTAGTCTTGTGACATTGGGGAAGTCCCGCCATGTGTTGAGCTTCAATGTACTCTTCATGGAAAGAGAATAACAGCGTGTATTTGTGGGCAGGCATGGCGACTGATGAGTTAATCTGTGCAAGGCCCTATCAGTGGAGGTGACACATGTAAGATTCTCTGTGTCATCTCTATCAAATTACTCTTCTGTTCTCCTGAAGGAATTGGATATTCCCCTTTGATGTGAAACTTCAGGAGTAATTCGACAAACACATACTGAGCAATTACCACTTGCCAGGCACAATGTGAGACACTAGAGATATTGTGATGGATGAGATGGTGTAGCTGCTGCCCTCTCTCTCTTATATCCTAGTAGGAGAGACAGGTTAATATTACATAGCTCTATGAAAAATGCTCTGATGGCTATTATATTCATTTCCCACCTGCTAAAACAAATACTGTACACTGGGTTGGCTTAATAATGAAAATTTATTGGCTCACAGTTTCAGAGGCTAGAAGAATTGCTTCCTCCCAGCATCAATATCTCCTGGCTGGCTGGCATCTTTGGGATTCTTTGGCTTTTCCATCAAGTGGTAATGAGCATTGTGGCAGCTTCTCCTTTTTCTTCTGGGTTCTGTTGCCTTCCAGCTTCTCCTGTGGCTTCCCTTTCCATGGCCTTCCCCATAAGGTCTCCAGAAATAGGGTTAGGGCCCATCCTGATTCAGATGACCACACTATAGCTAAAAATAACCTCATCAAAAAGACCTATGCATAATGGATCCACGCTCACAGGAATGAATCAAGATCAAAGACATGTTTTCTTGGGGTACATGATTCAACCCCTAGCAAGGACATAAAGGGGGCTATTGGGACTCTTGGGAGGATAATGGTCATTCTTCATTGTTCAACTCGGGCAGGGTTGGGGACCATCTGACAGCTAAAGGAGGAATAGGAATTGGCAAACAAAGAGTGGGGTAAGTGTATTTCCCACAGTAAGAGCTTCTGATACAAATGTCCAGAGAATCGAGAGTGTTTGGTATTTCAGGGTGGAAAAGGAGTCCATTATCCTGAAATGTAAAGTATGAGTGTGAATGGGGGAGAGAGGAAAGCAGAGAGGTCAGCAGAGCCAAACACGAAATGGATCTGTATGTCAGGCTAAGCAGTGTATGTTCAAAACAGGGGTACTAGTTATTGGAGGGTTAGAATAGGAGAGAGATATCAGACTGATAGTATTATGGAAAGCATTTTGTATGGGAGCAAGATTGGACAAAGGAAGGTGGAGTAGGAGTCTATTTTAGTAATATAAGCAAGAGAGAATTGTAACTTGGATTACAATAGAGGCAACGAGGACAGAGAGGAGGGTACATATTTGAGAGATATTTAGAAAGGAGAACCAACGGATTGGATAAGTGGGTGAGGGAGGAGAGAAGTTAAGAATGATTCTCAGTTTCTGAAAAGTGGGGGAATGAGGAGAACCGGAGGATCTAGTTTTGGAGAGAATATGGCTTTGTTGTTGGCTTTGAGGTATCTGTGAATAGAAAGTGGAGAAGGAAGTTCTGAAACGCCAAATAAATTATGTCCCTTGGTTCCTCTTTGCCACAAGATTCATCTACTCAGGAAATTCTAGTTGAAGAGTTTAGTACTCTTTTTCTTGGCAGAGATCATGCTGTATTTCCCATCTTAGATCGTATGTGATTGCACTAACATTTTATACTAGTACAGCCTTCCAGTTTACTAGACGTACAAGTGAGACTCATTGGCTTCAATTTCATGACCTGCCTAGAGCTCCCATTTTGGATGGTGTCCATTGGCAAGATGCTTTTTCTGCAGCACAACAGCCATTTGTAAACACAGGGCACACAGTGTGTCAAACAGATTGACTTCTAGCACCGACTTCTAGCACCTTCAGAGCAACTTGAGTAGAGGTTGCCCATTCCTGGTGAGATGAGGTCATCAGGTCCAGTGCAAGCCATCTTACCTAATGGAGATGGAAAATTCCAATGGAATTTTTGGTAATTCCTGATTGTTCCCTCCATAAAGATGGAATCAAATAATTCCCTCAGTGTCCTTGTCATAGTTTCTTTATTCTCTGAAGCACTTTATTGTGTGTGTGGTTTTCAACACTATCTACTTTCTCTCGCTCTCTCTGATGTATTTAAAAACTTTTCAAGATTTATTTTGGAGTTATTTGTAAGATATTTTTCAAATACTCTTTTAGTCTAGTTACTTATTTCTACCTCTGGGCTTTATAACTCTCCTCAGTTGAATGTTTTTTTTGTGATTGTGGCAATACCTTTATCTACTGTGGCTCTTTGACTTTGCCAGTCTAGCCAAAAGGGCTTTTATTTTAAGCCCCTGGTTTTAGATCTCTAGCATATATTTTCTCTGGACTTTCAAAAAATGTATTTTTCAGTACTTAGTGTTTCTTTCAGGATTTCTACCTTTTCAACTATACCTTTTATTTTCTTTAACCAGAATATTTGCATTTTATTTTAGTTTCCATTTGTAATTATGTAAAATTTCCAATGAAATTTCTTTTTAAGTTTGCTTTTCTTGTCACAATTGCCCTTGGTCATTTGATCATCAAGGGTACTTCAAAGTGCATAATATATGTATCTATTCCATCCAACAATGCAATATAAATTCCAATATATTTTTATTTCTTGTGTATCCAAGAACCAGTTCTAAGCCCAGTCCAAACGTAGTGGCTCCATAGGTCTTCAGTGGTAGAATTTAAGATGCAATGTAGATAGTTTAGGAGTACATCTGTCCTTCCTATTCTTATTTTTCAGTTTATCCATTTTGTGTAATATTCCCTCTTAGATTTATGGTCTTGGCTAGGAGGTATACTGTATAGCACAAGAAACTAATTTCCATCTTGTAAAATTTTAAGGTTTCTGTCGTGGTTTGTAAGGGATGAATTTGTTAGTGTGATCCTCTATAAACTGCTGGATCTAGCTCTAGGAAACATTTCTTTTAGGCTATAAGCACCACACTCCACTGATTTTTATTGAGTATCTTCCTTCTGCCCTGAATCAGAGGTGTTACTTGTATTAAGTTTGTCACTTTTTCCAGGTTTTCAATCAATCCACTTAAGTTTTTATTCCTGTGGGATTTGTGGAGATAAAGTTATGTGTTTCTACTGGTCAGTTCCCAGATAAAAAGGGTGGTAGGCTATTACTAGGGAAGTACCAGTTTTTTTGTTTTTTTTTTTAAGAGGCTGCATCTGATGGGGCAATGCAGAGATAAAGGGAGAAGAAATTTTTAGCATGTTTTTGGAGGTCTCATCAGTCAAAAGTTCAGTGCTTGTGTATTTACTTTCCTTCTTTGCCCCCCAATCTTATCTTCCTGCAACCTGATTACTTTTTCGTTACCAGATTTCTCCTTCAAAACTGCTCTCAATTTCAGTTTTTATCTATTTTCACCACTTTACGACTTCTTGTTTGGAGGCGTAACTGTGGATTAGAACTGGCTGGGCCTAAGATTCTTTTCTTTGTGGGGTTAATGGAGAGACAAGCTCCTGGTTTCTTCTGAAGTCCAGCGTTTCCAGACCAAGTCTGGTGAACTTTAACCCTGATTGTTTGCTTCACCCTAGTCTGTTTTTAATATAAAACATTAGAGACATTCTACAAATACTCAATGCTTCTTTTCTTGATAATGGTGTCTTTTCTCATTGCTTGTAGTAGTTTTGCATTAATATTTGAAAAACAATATTTCTCGTTTTAGTTAGAACAAATGAAAAACTGTGGTATGTTTACAGCATCTCCATGCTGTTATAAAAACCTTCTGAATGTTTGTTTTCCCAGCCTTTGGTATACCACAGTGCTCAATTTTAGGTGACAACTCCTCATTTCTCATTGGGAGCTGCTTACATTCGATGTAGCTGAATATATGGATAATGAGAACAGGGAGGATTCTATGCTCCCTAAGTGTATCATTCAAGGGCAGAAATGGGAGCTCGCTTTTAACGTCCGCCTGTACCAAACCCAGAGGAAAGAGTCTTGTGGTTGATAAGATGCCAAGCAAAGGCTGTCATGGAAGCAGATTACGACACACATCACCGGATGAGTTTTGGATAAGGCGGGTGCCCTTATCTTTGACCTAGTCACTTATTATCAACTGGTCAGCAGATAAGCCATTTAAGGTCATGGTCAAAAGATCAGGTAAAGTGGCGGAAGGCCCTCCGGGGTCTTCCCAGCGGCACGGATTCTTTAGACCTTTGGTGCACACAGGCGGGGGGCGGCCCCTTAGGGGCTGCAAGTGGACGGACCAGGGCCCTCCTGATGCGACCGACAAGGAATTCCCGCCCCGAGGGGCGCCCATCTCGGCACTGTAAGATGTGGTGGTGTCACAGAGCCTAGCAATGACCAGGTGAGAAAGTCACCCCTGCGGAGAAGGCAGAGGACGGGCTCCCACTTAGGTTTTCAGGGTGGACCCGGGACCCAGGGCAGAGGAAAAAGCCTGCGTGGAGACAGCCCGGGC
>PVIY010004502.1:0-84016 GCA_004026745.1 Myrmecophaga tridactyla
GTTGCAGTTTCCTCTGACAAGTCTGCCCTGTGCATTGCTTGTCTCATTGTCAAGCTGAACTTGCAAGGCTTTGCGAATTCTCATGAAAAGCTTTATTTCCAGGCAGTGAGAAAGTTTAAGGTCAGAAGAAGGACACAGTGCCGAGAATGTAAAAGCTCATGGGATTTGTTGAGTGATGAGACCTTTTCTCGCTCATAGAAAAATAAAAAGCGCTCGCTTGCTGTCAAACTTAAGATCTATCGAGACAAGTGGAAAACAAACCCAGGAAAAATTATTCCAAAAGTATTAACACGTTCAGGCTTTCCATTCTGTGAAGAAAAGCATGTTTCCCAGCAGCGGAGGGTAGGAGAGGGTGAATCTTTCCGCGGATGGGATCGGAAGGAAGAAATCACCTTGTGTGTAGAAGAGAAGATTGGACAAGAATGTAAATTTAAGGCACACGCGCTGTGATTGTCCTTGTTAAACCCATTGTGCTAAGAGGCATCTACATAACAAGCAGTAAGCCCTGCTCTGTATCTAACATCCTATATATGGAGTAACAGTCTCCCAAGGGCATGGCTGTCTAATTGTTTGGAGCGTGGATGGAGAGAGAGAGGATTATATTACATGCTCGGGCATATTACACTAAGCTGGGTCCTGATTCAGGGCCAATGTTTTTGTTCAGTGATGATGTTGCCTCAGATCTCTCGTTGGCAGAGATTTTCCCTCTGAGGAAACACAGTGATAACTCCAAAGAGCAGTCCATAGACTATTAGAAACACACCGCAGTACATTTCAGTTCCAGGATAGAGACATCTGTTGGGCGAAGGAGCCCTGGACTGAGAGTCCCACGTGCTGGATTCTACACCAAACGCTACCACTAAGCAGGTGTTTGACTCAGGGCAAATCAGTTGTGCTGTCAGAGACTCCAGTTTCTGATCTATAAAATGAGGGAAAATGAGAGCATCTCCAAATTAAAACCAACCAGAGCACCCAAAATAGACAGCCCATAAATTCGGAGTGACTCTGAATAACGTCTGAAGCCCTGTAGCTTACCATGTCCTCCGCTCTTTCCCACCATCCCTTGAAGGGGCGTCATCAAATCCTTAGGGATTCATGCTTCCCCAAATAGCTTCCCATGCTAATACGCCTAGACATCGCACAGAAATATCAGACTTTTTATTGCCATCAGTTTTAGATTTGTGTGCTTTTGTCTAAAATTTCAGTAGAAGTATGATCCCTGGAGGTGACTTTTTAAACAAATGGATAGAAATTTACAAGGGGTTGTTGGAGTTCTGCAACATCCAGCCTTTAAAAAAAAAATCCAGTCCCTCTCTATTGTGGGCGAACTGTATTGATTTTTGTTCAAATTAAGCTACATTGATAAAATGTTATCAGGTGAGTCAAGACTGTATATTTTTGGCTGATTAAAATCATTCGCTCTGTTGCTCAGTTTCAAAAGGGACTGTGTGATGATAAAGTTTTATCTGATAAATAGCCCACCCTGATTCAGGGAAGGAAAGAAACTGTGGGAAAAGAACAGAGATCAGAGTTTTGTGGAAGAAGTTATGTATCTGGTTCTTGAGTTAAGGCTTGCTAGCCTAAACTATCAAGTGAAAAAACAGCAAGCAGGGAGATGGACAAGTTTGAACTACTGGTTTTTAGCTTAAAGATGTAGCTAAGTTATGAATAGATTTTGCAGAATCATGAAGTATTGAAAGTTTAAAGGTACAAGGAATCAAAATAATTTTCTCCCAAGCGTGGCTTTGCTTTCGAGAGAGAAGCTTTTCCTTTTTTTCTTTTAATGATTGGTCATACGTAAATAAAGGATTTTGATCTTTTGCATACCCACTTAGGAGATATTCTCCTCTGCAGTGCACATGAGGTTTTAGAATGATTATAAAGCCCTTCAGAAAAAGAGCGTGTTTTAGTACATTGGGGTAGAATGCGGAATGGCAAGAATTACCCTAAATTTATCAAGATAATTTTATTAATACTGGTCATTATCAAAAATTGTTTTAAGGTCATTGAAACAGTCTTCAATTGAACTGGAATTACTAATGTACTTTAGCAATGATATTTTTATTACTTTTTTATCTGGATAACAGAATGCAATCAATTAAAACCATATTTTTTAAAAAAGGTCATGTTTTAACATAAAGAGGTGTTACATATAGAGTCACTGTCAATTACTAGACATAGTTATATATTTTCTTGGGTAATTTCTTGGTAATTAAAGTGTCACTGAAGCATAAGATGCTTTGTTAATGAAATGATTATTAAAAAAGCTCACATGAGTTTATCATATTTTGTTGAAATGTGGTTCAGTGTTTATTATCATAGTTTCTGATTGTTATTGCATAACCTTGAATGGTATTAATGCACAAATCACGAGTATAAGCAAAATAATAGCTCACTGAGTTAAAAATACAGCACTTGAGGTGGTGAAATACCAATCAAAATTATGATAATAAACATTAAACCATGTTTCAACAAGAAAGATCAGAAACACTCAAAATATTTTTCTCTTGATTTTAAAAGAATTCATGACACCAATTACAAAAGAATTACAGAAGAGAGAAAAAAATATTGCTTGATTTGTTTTCAAACATTCTATACTGAATAGCATAAATATACAAAACAGCAAGCAGAATTTTTATGAATAAAGGGATTTCCAAGATGGGATTTTGGCATCATTTTTTCTCATCGGGGTACTGTAGAAAAGACAACATACTATCTTCTGTTGCAAAACTAATAATATTGACTGCCCCCTTTGCTAAGCAAAGGCTTTCAGTTGTTACTTTAGAAGGAGGAAATGGGTTTAAATTGATTCACGATTTCATTTTCCATCCTCCTTGTGTCCAGAGAGAATGGGGAAGGAGAAGGTCAATCGCCCTTCTTTTCCCCAGATTTATAGATGTTTCCTTGGATGAGAAAGAAAAGCTCTAGAGATCTCTTGGAACACAGACAAGTTCATCCCATTAAATTATATTCACATTGGGATATCCACGAAATCTGAACCTATGGAGATAGGATGTAAGATATGTACATGTCAAAGATGGGCAAAAATTAGGAGTTGGTACAATGCTGTGCTACAGCTGGCTCTTACAGCTTGTGAGAAATGATTTTGTGCATCTCTTTCCAACTCAACTTTCAGGGACCTCATGTTGGAAGCTTGAAATTGGCAGCGGGATATTTATACCATGGCCATTGGCAAATAGTACAAATCTGGAAATTTTTGTCCAGAGAGCCAGTTTTCCAGCACACTTTTGGCAGGAAGAGAAATGGATCATGTATTTGGAAGTCATGACAATCAGTACAGTGACTGCTATAGGGCTCACTTCCATCATGTCAAGTAGAGACAAGGATTTATGTTCATTCTCCTTGTTTAAAAAAATGATCCCTGGTCTGGTCTATTAGCTTGAATAAATATTTAGAATCTGGTCCAGTGCTTTGGATTTGACTTTTTTACCATTCACATTAAATTTTCAATAATCGTATGGATTTAGTACCCACTCCACACACACACACCTACACACACACACACACACACACGCACACACACACACACTCCCATCAATCTTTTCTTCCAAAAACTTAATTGAAATAGATGTTCTGCTAAGGCATTTTTGTAGGAGAGACCCTGTGCTTATTACATGACATTTCTGTTATAATAAGTTCTGGCAGTCCTTTGGTTTTCCAAGGAGTCATCACCACTCATGAAAGCTTACAGACGGTGTGATACTCAAGACATTCCACAACCTGGACTCCTAGCCTCTCTTTCCCTTTGCAATACACTACTACATCCTTGCCTTGCTCTGATCAAACCCTGCTCAAATTATTTTTCATGTCCAGGTGTGTGGTGTGTGCTTTCAAAAAATGCCTTTGCCAGGAGTGCTCCTTATTCCTCATTAACTATCTTGTCCTTCAAGACTTAACTGAATTTCCCCCTTCCCCAGAGTAGCCCATCTCATTGATTTACATGTCATACTGCCAAGCACAGGACCTTTATTTAGTGAACAGTCAGTCGGTAAATACGGTAGTTACAAGTATGCACAACCTTCTGTAGCCAAGTATTCTTCTTAATCTTGGAACGAGTCTGGGCATTCAAGGTTTCCATAAATGAAAGCATGAGGGGAAAGTAAAGAAGAAAGGACATCTATTGAAGGGCAGGCTGAACTTGAAGTTCTTGGAACCCATTAATTTGGGTTAATACTTTTTTCCTACATGAGTTTATATTTTAGAGTTCTGCTGTGGAGAGGCTGGGTCTAAGATCATCAACATATTCTCATTTATAGCTAATAATTGAGTTACAAAAGGTCAAATTGTTTTTATTCTAGTTGTTAAAGGATGGAACTTTAATTGGCTTATCTGGGAGAAAGGGTTAAAAATTTAGTGGACCTGTAATCCTAGTTCCTTCTTTGCAACCTTCCTGTTTTTTAAACTTCAGACGACCAGGTTGCAATTTATTAATAAACATATACATTTTCAAAGGAGGATGTTAAAATATGGTTTTCACTGAGATGTCATTGTCCTAAAATTTGCTTTTTGGTTAAATTTTTTTCTTGAGAAGTCACTTGATTTTTAATTGGTATTGGTATTTTAAGTTTATCTTTTTAAATAAAATGATCCTAACTCTGGACAGAGGGATTTTAGAGAGATTTACGTGGAGTTTTGAAGTTGTGAGACCCACATCTGAACACCCAAATCACTTCCTTCTCATCTCTTTGTGTTGTCAGGCTTTTCTGAAAGCCAATTTGTGTCCCTGGATAAAGGTCTTGTTTTCATTTTGCTGGGGGACGGCATTGTTTTAAACATTTCTGTCTTCTGGCTTTGCTCAGATGTGTTTCTCTTGGCAGGAATCCCAACTTGCTGGATTCACTTTGGTGTGGGAGTGACCTCGGTTTTCCTTCAGCCAATATTTTGTATGTCCATGCCAGTTTGGAGAGCCACACTCTCTCTCCTGACTGAAGATCATAAAACAGAAAAGACAAGTGCTCAAGGCACTTTCCTGAGATGATGATTTAAATTATCATGCTCTCCTGGGGTCCTTGAGAAATAGGCCACTCTCTGATCATTTCTGAGCACTTGCCAGCATGCCTGAAATATGAGGAGAGGGAGAAGATGTGTCTGCTTTTCTAATTAGTTTTTTCCTCCAGTAAGTCAGACCCCTTTCCTTTTAAGTGACAGAAAACATTAGAGTTCTTAAGAGATGTCTATTTTCCACTGGGGTTTACATCATCGTTTTATCTAATTATTCCACAATTACAAATAATAATTAAACCAAATGGTGATGCAAACTGGAGCAGTAACAATAAATCTTTTTAGAAGAGTTCCCCAAAGAAGTCATGGAACTCCAGGATTGAAAACTCTTGGTTTGGTCCCAAAAGTCATCTTTGAGGATGGACGAGATAGGAGTCATGGTTTCAAACTACCTCTGATGCCCCCTGGGAAGGGCGTGGATGGGGAATCAAACCCAGGTCTCCCTCATGTTAGGCAAGAATTCTACCACTGAGCTACCCTTCCACTTCCTGATGGTACCCCCTTTTAACTGTCAAAAGTGTCCTGGTTTAAACTCTTCTATGACTTGCTAGGTGGACAAACAAAAAGAGATTATACTTAGCTCTTCTCTATTGATGCTTATAGCTTTAATAAATAACTAATTGTAAGATTCTAAGTCTTAAGTCAAATTGCCCAAATAGCATTTCTCAAACTCACTCATCTAACTTATGATCAAATAAGAAACTAACTAATGAAAATATACCACTTATTATCATAGACCCAAATGTGAGAGCTAAATCTATGAAGCTTCTAGAAGAAAATATAAGAGAATATCTTTAATACTCTGGTATAAACAAAGACTTTTTAGATCATACTTCATAAAACCTAAAAACATTCTGTTATTCAAAGACTCCATTAAGAAAGTGAAAATCCACAGGCAGGGAAAATATTATATATATATATAATATATGTATATTCTCATTCAGAACGTAAGAAGACCTCTTACAAATCAATGATAAGAAGACTAACCAGGATACAGGGGTGGTTCAGTGGTAGAATGCTTGCCTTCCATGTGGGAGACCAGGGTTCGATTTCTGGGCCATGTACCACTCCCCGCGCCTCCCCCCCGGAAAAGAAAAAGACATATCACACAAATTTTTAAAATTGGTTAAAAAAAAAAACTTGAAAATACACTCCAAAAAAATGGCTTTTATGTGTAGGATAAGGTACTGTACTTACCATCAGGGAAATGGAAATTTAAACTACAATGATATATTTTGAACTCTTTAAAATACCAAAGTTAAAAACACTGGCAACACCAAGTACTGGGGAGGATATGAATGCTCATACTTTGCTGGTGGGAATATAAAATGGTACAACCACTTTGGGGAACTGTTGGACAGTTTATTATGAAGTTAATCATGTACTTACTGTATCACCTAGCAATTTCACTCCTATGTACTCACCCAAGACAAATGAAAACACATGGCCACTAAAGGGCTTGAACATGCATGTGGAGGGCAGCTTTATTCATAATAGCCCCAAATTGGAAACAACTCAGATATCCATCAACGAGTGAATAAGTAAACAGATTATGGTATATTCATACAATGGAAGACTATGCAGCATTGAAAACAATTAGCTTCAATTATATGCAACAACATGGATGAGTAGCAGAGATATGATGTTGAGAGAAAGAAGCCAGATACAAAACAGCATGTACTATATGATTCTATTTATATGAAGCTCTAGAATAGGCACAACTAATCTTTCCAATAGAAATCAGATCAGTGGTTGCCTAGGGCAGGTATAATCACGTGTAAAGAGAAGGGAATAGACTGGAAGGAGGAATGAAGAACCTTTCTGGGAAAAGGTAATGCTCAGAATCTTTATCTGGGTGATGTATACATAGGTGTGTATACAGATATTAAAATTTAACTGTGATATGTACATTTTCCTTTATGTAAATTATACCTCAATAGAATACTGTAAAAATAGGTTATACTGCTCCTCAGTTTAGCAAACACATTCTCACACAGTAGTATTTTCTCAAATAATTTTTTTTTTCTTTTGCCGTGGGCCGACACCAGGAATCGAACCCGGGTCTCCGGCAGTGGCAGGCAAGAGCTCTGCCACTGAGCCACTGTTACACCACCCTCAAAAAATTTTTAAGATCACAATCCTTTTGTCTAAACAAAATTTTACAATGGAATTACAATGCATAAAATAGATAAAAGCAGAACTGCTGGGGTTGAAAGAGGATGGGGCTCAGAGGCCCCCCAGCACGTAATGTCTTCTGCTCAACCTCCACCTCTAGCACTACATTCCATTCTTATAACAACTCTGTGAAGAAAGCACTAAATGTTTTATCATCTCCGTATACAGATGAAGAAATGGAGGCTCAGAGAAGTTGTGACTGGCTTCGAGTCAGTCACATGATTACTAAATCATAAAACAGGGGCCCAAAAATCGTGCCTTGTGACCCCCAATCTTTTCTTTGTCACCACTGACAAAGGTCTATGATATCTAAAGCAGAGTTTGAAACATTGCAAGGGATATAAAATAATATATTTAAAAAATTTTCTCAGCTGACAAAAAGTTTACAGTCCAATTGGGGAGGTGAAATATATGCATATCTTAAGTGAACAGAGAGGCACGAGGGCACTCAGCATTCTGCTCAAACCTCATTTGGCAGGACGGAATTGTTCAGTAGATGGGGAGCCATCACTCACCAGAGCACAGGTAACCCTTTAGAGTCTTTTCAGTAATGCCACAATCAGATTTTTGCTGTCATTTGTTCTCTTGGGGTTGTTCTCTTGAATGATTCTTAGTGGGGGAAGGAAATGGGAGAAAGTCAACTAAGATTAGCTTAAATTTCTTTCCACTGTCTCGTTTTGGTGAATCATCTATACCAAGCTTTGAGGTTTCATTTTGATGTGGACCTCACCAAGTATTGCTTGAAAAAAAACCTCATTTCCCCATTTACATTAAGGCCATGACAGAAACGATTAATGCATGTTTTTGGATCAGCTGATGTGGCACTTTCCTTTCTCATAAAGGTCCTACTCACCCGTCTCTGCATTTTCCACCCATAGCAGCTGGTTTTATTTACTTATTTATTTTAAATTTTAGTTTCTGATGCAGTTAGAGGGGACAGTCAGCAAGGGAGAGCAGAATGGAAAGTTTATTTTTTTTCCCCAGCAAGGAAAACCTGGAGGAGAAGGGGGACTGCTGGTAGGGGGCTTATTGAATTTATTTTGTTTATTTTTTTCTAAAAGTCCCTCCCTTTGAGAGGACAATGTTCTTTTCTCTCTAAGTGCAAAGTCCAAAGTGGGATGATTTAAATTTTTGATTTAGTTTTTTTGATGCAGAACTGCCTAAAGAAAACAGTGATGCTGCCTGTGAATTTTCTTTTCTTTAAAATGGAAGAGAAATTGTAATTCTCCCAAGTGGATGGATTATTTACAGATTATTTATTTTTCACTGGGGATACATTGATTTTTGATTGATACATAGTCCAGGAGACAGGGGGAGCACTCATGAGGAGGAGCACAGAGAACACACATGTAGGACAGGGCTGTGGAGAGCAGGAGGATCAGAAACTAGGAAAAGCTTCACAAGCAGAGTGAGGATGGTTCTTAAGAATATGGGAAGAGCCCGTGTCTCAGTTGTTTCTCTGCTGGCCCTGTATTGGGCTGTAATTACCTATATTAGAAATATTTCATGATCTGTATGAGTTTTGCAAGAAACAAACAAACAAAAACAAAAAGGAAACCATAAAAGCAAATAATAAAAAACAACCAAGGAAAACTAAAAAAAAAAAAAATTCCATGGTCAAAAGTGTGTGGAGAAGTCAGAATAAATAAAGAAAATGCAACTTCTGTGGTAAGAGTTCCTGAAAATTTTAACTGACCCATTTTACATTATATAACCAGATAACTAAGCCCAGACTTAGCTAGACAGGGGATCTTACTCACTCACCTCTCACCAACAATCTTATGGGGCTAATCCTCATTGAAACCTTACTGATGAAATGCTGTATTAAGGCATTGAAAAATTCACGCTAAAATGCACATCATAATGGGAGGTGATAATACTTGAAGCCATTGTTAATCAACCTAACTGCTCAGTTCAAATTAGTTTATCCAATTAATTTCAAGTGCCTTGTAAAAGTCCTGTGGGGAAGAGTCCGGACTGAAATAAAATGTGATGGGGCCAAAGGATCCCAGTGACACCAAAGAGGGACCCTGGAAGAGATCTGATATAAGAGAGACCATTTCTGAATTTTAAATATTCATCTTATCAACTTCAATTCATGTAGCAAATATTAGCCTAAAACTACATCGAGTCAAGAGATGTTCAATTCATTGAGTTAAACACAAGAGTAATTGCAACAATCAGATTCTAACTCTTCTATATTTAAAGCATAACGTCAAATAAATGAGTGAAGAAGCAAGTGGGGATGTTGAAAGTTTCCCCGACATATAAATGTCTTTCTTGATATGTGAGGAACTGACATAGAAATTGAATATGTAGGTGGTTTACAGTGACACTCCTAGCAGTACCAAATCCAATTCCTTTTCTTTCTGGGCACACAGTAACATTTCCCCAGCTCTCCTCCTGCGAGGTGAAGCCGCATGATTGTGTTCTGCCCAGTGCAGTGTGGACAGATGTGATGAACCCCACTTCCAGTCCTGGCAGACACAGAAAGTCCTGCAGGATCCTCTCTGTTCTCAACCCTTTCATCTGCCCGTTGGATGCCACCAAGGCTGCAAGATGCTGGAGCCACACGACTGAAGCAGCCTGGCCTCCTGAGTCCTACTTGGAGGGTAGTTACACAAACATTCATACTGGACCTTAGGCAGGTGAGAAATACAATATTCTTTCATTAAGCCACTGAGATTTTGCTTTTTGGCTAGTCGCTAATGCTAATGCTAATTAGTTAGCATTAATTGTCTTGAGCAACAGAATTGTGGAGAAAAGAACATGTTTAGCTGGGAAGCTAAATCTAGGGTAAGTTTCTCTTAGTAACTCATTCTTTTCATACTGACAGCAACAGGATGCACCTTGTCTTACTCCTGCCTTGTCCCATAAAAATCTGTTTTTAAATCAGATTATTTAAGATTAGCTCTGAAGTGTTCCAGCTTTCTAATATCTCCCACTGGTATCCTGCTTTTCTCTTCCATCTGCTGCATTAAAAAGTGACCATCCTAAACACAAGAGTCCGAATCCCACTGTGGTGTGTTTTCTTGGCCCTCTCTATTCCATGTGGCCCTGGGAATCGGTTTCCCCAGCAATGAAGCGTAGAACGCCCCTTAGAGCATGCGCCTGGGCAGAATCCAGCCAGAATTCTGCTGACCTAGAAACCTGCCACGTGTTTATACACATTGGCCCTTAGCCTAGCCCTGTGCAGCTGGCCACAGCAGTCCTCAAAACTTTAGGAACTTCCCCCTAGAGAATCCCGCGAAAGTAGGAGCTGGTAGGAAAACAAAGATGAAATTAATGTAAACCTTGCCGAGGAATTAAATGAATTCTTAAAGAACAGGATCTTTGCCAGGCTTACTCAGTTTTCTGACAGCCAGAACGAAGAGGTTAGGGATTATTTGTGCATTATGTTTACATCTGGTGGAAGTCTCTTTTGATAAGAATATACATATTTATTTGATGCTGAGTGTGAATGGCTCCTTTTGAGGAGTAAATATTGCAATTCCTACCCCAGAGGAACACATAAATTCATGTGTCTTTTTTATAGCCAAAGACATACTTCAACTGACAAGTGAGCTATTCTGAAGTGTGTAAGATGTCCTTATAAATAGGGATGGATCTAGGTTTTGTGAGCTTTGATGTTTATACAATTTTTAGGGCTCTCTTTAAAAATTTAGCTATGAAAGTAAATATTTACTTAGAATGGGAAGAAAAATCACAGTAAGTTACAAATTTCAAAAGGCAATGAATGCCATAAACACCACACATCCAAAAATTATAATAGATTTATTAATGGACTGACTCACATACATCTATAATACTTTTTCATATATTTTTGGTTGCACTCTCTTTGGTCAGCTCAATGTATGACAGTGATTTTTAAAATATATTTTGTACAGAAAATAAAAGATACTGCAGTCTTTCTTTGAGCATGCTTATGTTATACTTGTTTATTTGACTATAGAAGTTTCTTTTGGCCTCACATCTTATTAATGATGATGTCATGTAATTTTTAAAGATTGTTGTCAAATTTGGGAAAACTTGTATCATGTTCCTTTCATATATGAGATGAATGAGTGAAAGACTTTTTCACAGACTAACTTCTGGTCCAGTATTTTCAAATCTTGTTTGTCTTTTACTGCACACATTCTTCTGAAACAGGGTCATATCCTCACATGGCCCCTGACCCGCACTTTTGTATAATCATGCTGGGTGTCTCTCAATAATCACGCCTCAATAATCATTCCTGGAAGCAATTTGTACATTGGGATGGCTAGCAATAACTTAGTTATGCATGGAAGTGACTGTAAGCCAAATAACCACAGTTTACTAAACCCTAACTAAATGTATCTCTAAGTCAACATCCCTAAATGGGATATTAAAAATGCATGCAACTAGTATGGCAAGCAGGGTCCCCACTCTGGACCCTGCACTTCGGGGGAACTTGCACTGTGATATATCTTCCTACAAATTGCCAAATTGTCTTGTTTTCTTCTGGTACCTGGTACTGGTTGGGGCCAACAGTGCCATCTGCATGAGGTACCCCAACACTGGATCTGGGCCTTAATAAGCCTTTTAGCCCTTGTTTCAACCATTGGATTGTTCTCTGAACTTTTACCTCATATGTGTGGTTGACTAGACGCCCCAGCATTTTGTGGAACTCAGATTTAGGGCGGTCTAGTGAGTGGATTGTACCCACTATTTTTTCATAGTTTCCTGTGACACTGGACCACCAGAAAGGCATTGATAAGCTGATTTTGGGTGACTTTTACTCACATCCAACATTCAACAAAGAATAAGTTCAAGGATCTGAGCTACTGATGATTCATTGCTGACCCTTGCTTGGGCTTGAGCTGCAGGTGTGGGCCTATGCATTGGCTCTTGCCTATCCTTGTTTTAACTATAGTGCTGCCTCCCATCTATAAGAACTGGGGACAGTGGAGGGGGGCAGCAGGCGATTTCACCCTGTGGGACCCCTGCTGCTGGCCCCCAGTGCTGTCACCCTACCCCCTCTGTCGGCTCCACATCATGTCAGGTGGTGGGCCAGACATGACTATGCTTATCTCCTTCAAGGGCTTTCAAGACCATTGCTCCACAGTTCCAGTGGCCTCTTCCAATTAATGTTGTCTCTTGTCTCCTAAGCATGTGCCATGATGAGATATGGTGATGTCATCCCATCCCAGGTCATTTTTAAGCCATACCAGATGGTATCACTTGAACAAATAGAATCATCTTCTCCCTCTTCCTATGGTCCCCTCTTCCTCTCGTCCTAAGAGTGTAGAAGGTAGGCTGCAGTCAAAATGGCAAGTGATCACATGCTAAGAATGCTGTGATTATGGCATAAGGAGTTCAAGAGGAGACTTGGTTGGGAGGTATGTGGTTTTACATTTAAGCTAGAAAATAACAGTAAATTCAACATGACCTGAAAAAATTACTGCTCACATTTTCCTATATTCTTCAGGTAAGATATGAATTTGTAGTCACCATTTGTAGTCACAGTAACACCTTTTGAGAGAGCAATGGGAAGTCAGTATTCCTGGGAGGCATAAGGATGATGCAATGTTATGAGCAATTGTGCAAATAGCATTCAGTAAACAATATTAGAGAACTGCAAAGGCAAAGAGATCAACACTGTTTCAATAAACACAAGTTTCAAAAAGTAATGGCATTAGGTGCAATAACAGTAATGCCACTTTTTTTCCCCTGATGGAAGTCTTGAAGTTAGAAGGAACTGCACATTTGACTCTAAAGAACATGAAGAGATTATTCATGGACTTGAATTGGAAGAAAATAGTGCCTGGATGATGCAAAGAATTTTCATGTGCCTAAATATGATAACAAGCAAATGCATGAATTCCTCTTGCTTACCCATTATTCCAAATCTTTATTGATAAATCACTAAAACTCATTTGGGCCCATACATTTTATAATATAATTTTGATAAGATTGTTCATATAGACAGGGACCCATAACAAATGTGCTGGGGGCACTGCATACCCAGTGGGGGGGGGGGAGTGGCTAGCTGTGGCCACTCCAGCTCACCTGACCAAAAAAAAAATGTGAGAGAGGAGAAGTTTGATGGGAAAAGACACTAGTCTGAACTGATTGAGGTAAAAAAATATTTTTGTCAATTTTGTAAAAACATATGGCTACTGAATACCTTGTTGAGTCTTAGAGCCTTAGACGGGGCCCATACAAGCAAAGTACCCTGAATTTGAAGCTTCATCAGCTTCACCATAAATATACCTCTGCCAATAAACCTGATTCTGCAAAATGATGATATTCTTGTAGACTATTAGTGATGCTTCATCAAGACAGTGGGGTTTAGGATTTATTAAAAAATAAAATCACTTAAAGTACTTTTCTTTTTTCTTGTGCAATCCTCTTTGTTGCATCCTCCTCCAAACCCTGCAGAGTATGACTTTTTCCCCCACACAGTTGACCCTAATAGCAAAAACAGCAGAATTTGATTAATTCATCTTATACGTTCATAATTAATGTAAAAGGGCCAACCATCTCTCAACTCTCTTCTCATAAAAAACCTAATAATGAAGTTCAAGTGCAGTTTAATATGACCTAATTTGAAGAAACATAATAGCTGGAGAATTACTTTGTAAAGTTATAAGTGCTATGCAAATGCAAAGTATCCTCATTATTGCTATTAGTGGAGTATCTATATGCTAACATTCACTTATTTGCTGCCTTATAAAAATTAAAAGTAAAATAGCTTCTATCTCTCTGGGTTCCTTGAAGGATTATATCTGTCATATTCAGTTCTAGTGTTCCTGGCACCTAACCCTATGTCTGGTGCTTAGTGGACAAACAATAAATGTTTGTTGAATTAAATGTTTGTTGAATGATTTCTACTTATATGTTTATTTCCCTTTTTCATATTTTATGCTATGAAAGAACAATTCTTTAGATAATTTCTACTCAAATAGACCTACTTTCTAAGGATAAATTTCTAGAGGTGAAATTTCTAGGCCATAGACTTTTCACATTTTTAAGGTTTTGATATACATTGCCAAATTACCTTCCAGAAATGTTCATTCATTCAACAAGTATTTGTAAAGTCTTTTATGGGCCAGGCACTGTTCAAAGCACTAGGGATAGAGTGATGAATGAGACAGCCAATCCTCATGAGACTTACATTTTAGTCAAGAGGATAGAAAACAATCAAATAAACTAGTATATGATATAATTTCAGGTAGTGATGAGGGCAATGAAGCAAAATAAAGGAGAGAAAACAAAATTGTAATTTCGTTTTTAAATATTCACTTAATTCTTCCATTTAGCAGTGTGATTATTTAGAAAGGGAAAGTGGAGAGGGAAACAGTGAAAAAGGAATACTCAGACAAGGGGAGATGAATGGACACTGATTCTGAACTGACGCTAATTCCTAGGGTGTCCAAACAGTTCTATATCCACCAGTCAATGGAGGGCTTATGATGGTCAAACAACACATGGAGTTTTGGTCCAAGTCATTCTCAGAATTGGCCCAGTAGGTCAATAGAACCTCCTGTGGCTATTTCCCTGGTTGCCAAAGGTACATGTGAAACAGAAATACTTAGGCACATGGGCACAGTCACCTGAGGAGTGGGGTCCATTATGTAGGAAGGAAAAATTGAGGAGATTAGCTCTACCATCAAAGACTGGAAAGACGTAGGGTACTGTTACCTATCACTTCCATTTAATTTACCTATTTCACATGGGGAGAAGGCAGATGACCTTGGAGAATGACTATGGATTGCTGTAAAAGGAATCAAAGGATAAGTCTAATAACAACTGTCATCTCAAATGAGTTATCTTTACCGTAGCAAATTAGTATAGTTCTCGGAATTTGGTATACTGCTATTCATCTGGCAAAAGGTCTTTCTATACCAACTGGCAAGCACCACCAGAAGTAGTTTGTTCTACAACCCAGTTTTGCTCTGGGGCTATGTCAACTCATTTCCTTTCTCTGTAATCTTGTCCACTGAGACCTTGCCCATTTTTTTAAAAAATATTTTTATTGATAAATCTTCACACACATACATTCCACACATGGCATACAATCAATGGCTCACAATATCATAACATAGTTTTTATATTCATCACCATGATCATTTTCTAGAACATTTGCATCACCCCCAAAACAGAAATAAAATGAAAAAAGAAAAAATACATATACTGTGGTAACTATGTTCGGGTGACAACTTGGCCAGGTGAAGGTGCCTAGTTCTATTACTGTGGCCATGAGCCAATGGCATGTGAAGCTCATCTGTTTCTGATTACTTCTGCAGTCAGCTAGGAGGTAAGAGGCGTGCCTGTGCCAATGAATGATATTTGATTTTATTGGCTGGAAGCTTAAATGAGAGAGCTCAATGTAGCACAGCCCAAGCAGCTCAGCATACTTCATCTCGGCACTTGCAGGTCAGCCCAGGCCTTTGGAGATGCAGAAAAGAATCAGTCTGGGGAAAGTTGTTGGAACCCAGAGGCCTGGAAAGAAGGCCAGCAGAGATCAACCTGTGCCTTCCCGTATAAGAAAGAACCTCAGTTGAAAGTTAGCTGCCTTTCCTCTGAAGTACTATACATTAACTAAATAAATCCCCTTTTATTGAAAGCCAGTCTATCTCTGGTGTGTTGCGTTCTGGCAGCTTTGGCAGACTGAAACATATACTATACACCTTACCCTTCCCTTTCATTGACCATTAATATTTCCATCTACCCAATTTCTTTTAACCTTTGTCCCCCCCCATAATTTATTTGTTTTTAACCATATTTTTTACTCATATGTCTATACTCTGGATAAAAGGAGCATCAGACATAAGGTTTTCACAGTCACACAGTCACATTGTAAAAGTTATATCTTTATACAATCGTCTTCAAGAATAAAGGCTACTGGGACACAGCTTAACAGTTTCAGATACTTCCCTTCAACCACTCCAATACACCATAAACTAAAAAGGGATATCTATATCATGCATAAGAATAACCTCCAGGATAGCCTCTCAACTGTTTGCAATCTCTCAGCCACTGATATTTTATTTTTCTCACTTCTCTCTTCCCCCTTTTGGACAAGAAGGCTTTCTCAATCCCTTGATACTGGGTCCCAGCTCATGCAAGGATTTCTTTCCTAGATGCCAGAGAGATTTATACCCCTGGGAGTCATGTCCCACATGGGGGGGAGGCAATGAGTTCACCTGCTGAATTAGTTTACAGAGAAACAGCCCACATCTCTGCAACAAAAGAGGTTCTTTGGGGGTGACTCTTAGGTCTAATTTTAAGTAGGCTTAGCCTTTCCTTTGCAGGAATAAGATTGAGGGCTTGGCCTGTTGATTTGGTTTTCCCCACTGCTTGTGAGAATATCAGAAGTTCTCCAAATGGGGAAGTTTAATATTTCTTCCTTTCTCCCCAGTCCCTCAAGGGAATTTTGCAAATACTTCTTTATTCGCTGCCCAAATTCCTCTGGGATATATAGGGGCATCACACCAACCTGGACAAACCAACAAAATCTCACACCTTATTCAAGATTCCATGTACTTATGGTGTTCAACTAAACTGACCATATAACTTAAATTAGGAAATGCACTACCCAAAATATAATTTTTGCACCAAATAAACATTTCTCCCTTTGGTTTCACACAGAATTTGAAGTTTTAAAATATGGACATTAGCACCCTTTGCCCTGTATTCTGATTTACCTGTTTCCTATCTAGATCAGCTTCATTGATATCTCTACTAGAAGTCTGACCACTTTTTCAACCTTTTAAACAGTTCCTTTGTGGGGTACTGCTGACTTTCATAGCTTTAGAACTCCAAATCTGAGTCTCAGATGTCACATAAATACCCCAAGTTTCTGGGAACAAGCAGGTTATAAACAAACAGCTCAGTATCTCAGAATTTAGAAACAGCATTTACATCTCCTGAATATATGTGAATGCTCTAAGAGCTTACAATCTAGGACCCTTTACATTAGGCCTCAGCATGATAACTCACGTTCTCAACTTCAACTCACTGAGTTTGTATATTGTAGTTAGTCCACATGATTGAGGCATGATAATATTTGTCTTTTTGATCTGACATCTCATTCAATATACAGTCCTTAACATTCATACACCTATACGCACTTCATTCCTTCTGGTGGCTGCTCAGTAGTCGTTGTATGTATACGCCATAGTTCCCCCTTCCATTCCTCAGTTTTTGTACCCTTAGGCAACCTCTATTCATTGTGGATCTGAACACTGCCACCATAAACACCAGGGTGCAAATGTCCATTTGTGTCCCCACACTCAGTTCCTCCAGGTATATACTGAGCAATGGGGTTTCAGGATCATATGTCAATCGCACCTCTAGCTTCTTGTGGAAGTACAACACTGCCCTCCAAGAAGCTGCACTTCTCTGTTTCCCTACAGACAGTGAATAGGTCCATTTCTTTCTCAGCACTTTACCTTAACCATTTTAACAACCCACAGAATCAGGCAGTGATCCATGGCCTTGATGATGTCATGCTGACTGGTCGTGATAAACAGAAAATAATGAGTGTCTTATTAGATGCTTAGTAATGCACATGCAAGCTGGAGGGTGGGAGCTAAATACCATGCAAATTCAGAGGCTTGACCTTGACAAAGTTTCTGGGGATCAAATGTCCTGGGGAACATCAGGATATTTCTGCCAAGAAAACTGACGAACTACTGCAAATTGCATCACCTATTCTGAAAAAAAAGAGACACAGCTCTGTTTGGCATTTTGGATTTGGAAGTTAAACTACATGAATTTGAATGTGCTGCTCTGATCTACATATTGAGTAGCTCATTAGTATTCTTGTTTTGAGTGGGGCCTGTAGGATGAGAAAATTCTGCAGCATATCCAGGCTAAAGTGCAAACTCTTTTGTCACTTGGACACTATGACAGCAAATCCAATGATACTTGAAATGTCTATGACAAATAGACTTGCTGTTTGGAGCCTCTGGCAAGGACCAATAGGAGAATCATAGGACAGACCCTTTGGTTTTGGATTAAAGCCATGCCCTTTTCTGAAGATAACCATTCTTCTTTGGAGAACAGCTCCTGGCTTGTCACTGGGTCCTGTAGAATCTGAATGAGACATCAAGTGACTAAGTGACCTGAACTTCTCATCACAAACTGTCTGTTACCTGATCTACCAGACAAAAATTTGACCCTGTGCAGCAACAATCCATCATCAAGAAGTGTTATCTAAGAGCTCAAGGTCGAGCAGCACAGAAGGCACAGGGAAGTTGCATGAGTATGCGGCTTGGTCTACTACATTATGGCTTGGTCTACTACAACATCCATATTTGCTGCAATGCCCTTTCTCTCCATCCACAGCTATGGACTTATGAAGCTTTCCACTGAGGAGGAAAAAAGAATCCTGATCTGGCTTACGACTGAGTCTGCATAATATTCTGGTTCCAATGGAAGTGGACAGGTGCAGCATAATAGTCCTATCAGCAGCATCTCTGAGAGATACAGGTAAAGGGACATTCTCATAGTAGCCAGAATGTCAAGAAGTACATTTTTGTATAATTTTTCATTGTATCCAGAGATGGTCAGTTGAATGAATCTTCATGATACACTAATGGCTTATTGAATGGCTTGCCTTGTTCTGGACCCTGGAAAGAATATGATCAAACAAAAGGCCTGTGGAATAGGTGTGTGAATGGGTAGCTCAGAATAGGTGCAGAGTGTGAAGAGATATATGTTTCATGTGAAGGCTGACCAAAGGGCATCCACTGCAGTAGAGGCTTTCAATCAGGTAGGTAAGATGATAGTGTTCGGGGGTAAAAATCAGTCTTTTTCCCTAGCCACCCATGACCTTGCTCAAATGGTAAATGTCAAAAGCTGTCATGAGCACAGAGATAGAAGCTATGCATGAGCTGAACAGCCTGGACTTCCATTTACCAAAGCTGATTTGGCTGCTGCCATTGCTGTGCTCCTGTCCCAGTGCTGTTATGTGTAATTATTATTTGTTAACTCCGTGTTCTCTTTAGTTTTCTGAAAATGCTTTCAATGTAACAATTCATCATATCATATTCTCTCTGTTGACACACCTAATGTGGTTTCTGTTTTCCAGCCAGGTTCTTGGCTGTTACAAGAACTGCTCAACCTCATCCGTAGTCATGTGGCTTGCAGTACTTCCTTTCCCTGCCTGTCTATGTGACTTGAGTTGGCCAATGGAATGTTAGTAGATGTGACATGCCACATTTGAGTTAGGACAGAAACTTTTTTAAAAAAATTAAACATTTTATTTGGAGATAGGTAGGTTCACATGCAGTTGTAAAAAATAACAGATAGATCCCATGGACACTATCCAGTTTCTCCCAGTGGTAACATCTCACAAAACTACAGTATAATATCATATCCAGGATATTGTCATTGATATAATCCATTACTCTTACTCAAATTTTTCCAATTGAATAGAAACTTTTGCAAATGATCATGTGGTGTAGTTCAGACTCTTGCTCTTCCATTCTGCATGTGAACAAACCCAAGGACCAGAGCTGTGGCCTTGAGCAGAGCCCAGCTGCCCTACAGCCAATCAGGAGTCTATGCATGTGAGAAAGAATAGGTGTAATCCTCAGTTTTGTAAGAAGAGGTGTGTGTGTGTTATCTCAGAATAGCTGATTAATATACAGAGAGATGAGGCCTTATTTAAATAGAGGGTTAAATAATAAGCAATGTCTTCATTGTAGAAAGGGAAATATGCTTAGAATGAGGAAGCCCATTGGGCAAATGGCTGGGGTGACCATTCAGACTGATGGAGCAGGAGATGCAGAGCCCCTTGGTGGAATGAGCTTGATGTGTATGTGGTGGGGGAGAATGGAAAATGAATGTGTTGAGATGCAGTAAGTGAGGGGTAGAACGTTCAGGGATGCAGAAGCCCAATGCAGGTCATGGAAAGATGAATGGATTCTATTCTCAATGCATTTTGGATAATAAATTTCAAAAACAGCATAGTCGATAAATGAGGACGTTTCTGCCTTTCAAGAATTTCTTCCTTTAATGAAGCTTAAATCTGTCTCTTGTCACATCTTCTTTTTGCCCTATTTCTGTCTTCATGGGTTTGAGGATGGCAGTGATGACTTCTCAATTCTCTTTATTTCAGGCTCTACATTTCTGTTTTACTAAAAATGATCAATTTGTGTTTCAAATATATTTTGAGAAAGTTTTAGATTTCAATTCTGGTATTCTTAACTTGTATAATAATTATATCAATGATTCCTACCTGAGAATATTTGGAATCTTAGAGGTAACCATACATAATAATGGAGATACGTCATTCGTGTATGCCAGTCTCATTCACTACATCATTCTGAAGATATGGTTTTAGGGATTGGTATCTCTAAAGGAATATTTAACTGGCCCAACTTGATTTTCATATTCAATGAGGGGATGGGAAGGAGTAAATTGCTGTAAGTAGGTCTGGGATTGGACTCCAGGTACTGGATTTCAGTGGATGCTGCTGGTCAATAGACCATTCTTTTGAGTGCCAAGGTTCAAAGAACTTGACTCAGTAGAGAATTATCTAACTGCTGAAGTAGAAGGATTCTCATGAACCCACTGGACTTTTAATTTATGTGGATCTCTTCAATCATTTCAGATTGTTCCCGAATACCAGCACAACCATATAGGACACCATAGAAAAGTTGCCTTTCAGCTCCCAAACTGTTCTTGCTCAATTTCCTGTGTAACCATATCTGTGTCTCCATGAGACAGTGATGTGATAGATGGTAAGAGGCCAATACACACAGTTACAGAATGTGATGTTTCTTTAAGGGCAAAAAAAAAAGGATGACTATCACAGAAATTAGGAGAAAATAAGGTGTACTTCCAGATGAAGGTAAAGGCTTACTAGGTTCCCAGTTATCTGTAGGAACATATTGTGGCTGCTGCATTGAGTTAGAGTTCCTGAATGTGGAGAAGTGCACGTTTGCACTTCAGGGTGCAGCTGTCTTCTCATGTCCCTCACTTATAGAGGAGATACTCCACCTACATGCCATGGCATGGTACAAAAACAACCCGGGCACCTTCTTTAGCATTCACTGTAAGACCAGCTAAATCAAAGATCAGTTTCCCAGGAGTAGCATCTCTCAACAGGCCCATACATCAGCAGGTCTGTTCCTGCACTTATGTGGACATAAAAGGGCAGATTATATGATAGGATGAAAAATGTTTGCTTTCTAACATGGCTAAAAGGAGGCAAAGATGGTGCCAGACATATCTCTGCACAACCTTACATTTTCCCTTATTTCATCATGTTTTCCCTGATAAGTCACTGATATGACAAACAATGAAAACTTAACTGTGTTTTATTAGAAAAATTCAGGTGTGCAAAAATATTTCTAGAACTGTTTTCCCCCTGAGAAATGTTTTAAAAAATTGAAAGAAATCTTACAATCATAGAATGTCAGAATTGGAGGTAAACCTAGAGCTGCTTTAATTCATGATTTTAGTGATGAACTCGCTATGACTTATGATTATTCTGAAGGCAGAAAACAAAAATTGGTCTTTCTGTAGGCTTCACCTGTGGCCATTTCTAAATCAAAGTGTTATCATAAACAATCTGGTTGACTATCCTAAAATCATTATACCCTAGATGATTCAGGAGATCCAATCAATTTTATTACTCTCCTAATAATTGATATTGGTGTAGGGCTGGATATATGCCTGAAATTGACCCAGTTAGACTGAAATGGAGACTGTTCCAAAGAATTTTGAGGATTATGTTTTTCCTCTCTTCTGCCAATGCAAATAAGGACACTTTATCCAGAAAGGGAACTTGTTTTAGGATGAAACTACTGTGTATATGACCGAACAGACAGATGAAAAAACTTGGGTCATTTTTGATCACTGATTATCCCACCCCTGGAATTTATTCTTCCTTTGGAATTCCAACAGTGTGAATGAGTTCTTTATTACTTAAACCAATCGAAAGTGGGTTTTCAGAAAATATGGTGGCTAGAGCATGAACCCTGGAAGAGATGCTTGGGTTCAAATCTTGGCTCTGTTACTTACCAGCCACATGGCCTTTGGCAAGGTACTTAGTGTTTCTGTGCCTCAGTTTCCTTATTTGTAAAGTGGAGATGGAAACCCCAACCTCATGGGGTTACTCTGAGGATCAAATAAATTAACACATGTGTAAAGTACATGGAACAGAACCTAGCTAGAATGCATCCACTAAAATAATGTTGGTTATTATTATTATTATTATTATTACTATTACTACTACCACTTCTACTAATATTGCTGGTTAGAATTGGAAACTTTTCATTCATGCATGCATTCATTCATTAAATATATTTGAGTGACTAGTTTATATAGCTTTTTGATTGAGCTGAGATTTTAATACACACTTTTGCCTACCGTTTTAGCTCTTTTCTTTCCTTCCTTCCTTTCTTCCTTCTTTATTAGGGATTATGATGTATATATCCTAATTGTGAGGACAACCAAGAGAGATGGAGATTTTATGATTGAATTTTTCTGATGATTAATTTTACAGAAACATAGATTTTTTTTTTTTTGCCAAATGGAAGGTTTTCTCTAGTCCAGATCAATAAAGACTTCATGAAAATGATTCATTCCAAGACTGGTCATATGAAAATGCATTGTTTTGCATCTAGAGCAAGTGAAGTGCCACAAATGACAAAAGCAAACAGTCTGGCTCTAAAGAACATTAATAGGAATGACAGAGAGAATTTTGGTTAATGAAATACATTTTGTGGTGATGTGTTATAAATGCAGGTAATCTCACTTGTTTCCCTGATAAGTGATCTTACTCCAAACGTACTTCCCATAGAGGAAAGTCTCACAAAATATGACATTTATGTTTATCTGTGCCATCACCAACGTATTCGTCTGTTTGAGGCCTGGTGATTGACCACCTTGGAAGAAGCAAGGATACTCATGAGCATTCTTCCCACAGTGTCATTAACAAGAAATTCATTTTATCAGGAAATTCAAGCATTTAACATATATGATGCTTATTGAATTAGTTTCAATCACTATCATATGACATGCCAAAGTTTCATGTTTTAGAGAAAACAATATGCTTTTTTTTTTTTTAAAGAAATTTCCTCTGGATTCCCATAGGAAATGTGGAATACCATTATTGGACTGAGATCTCTCAACAGTATGTGTGTTTGTTTTGGGGGGTCTGTGTTAAATCCATTTGAGTACTGTGTACATGGTTTACACACTCTCTGAATTTGTGAATAAGTTATTTGAATTGGATTTTCTCATACCTTAGCAGTAAGAGATTGTTATTTTTAGGGTGGAAAAGTTTTGCCTTAGAACTTGGAAAACATGACCTCCTAAGATCTGATCCCAGCTTCAGGATTTTTCATTATTCCTAAATAGCTGCTCACAGGCATTAAAATGTATGTGGCAAAGGTGGATGCTGCAGTCATTGAATTTCTTTTTTATTTTCTGTGATTCTGGACAATGCGGACACTATTAGGAAAACTAAATAAGATACCATATGTCACAGTGGCTAGTACTGCACAATTGGAATTCAATAATGAGCACAAAGAAATCGTTACTTTTAAATGTATGTTTTCAAGGAATTTTCTATCTTGGAATGTAAACATCTCATATTGTGTTACAATTTTCTCATCTCATGCTAGAGATGCTAGATAAAACCATTTATATGGAATTTCCTTTTTCTCTTTTTCCATGGGGACAAAACTTTCCCATTTTCCA
This sequence comes from Myrmecophaga tridactyla, assembly GCA_004026745.1. Classification (NCBI taxonomy): domain Eukaryota; kingdom Metazoa; phylum Chordata; class Mammalia; order Pilosa; family Myrmecophagidae; genus Myrmecophaga; species Myrmecophaga tridactyla. Next base: position 23,884 of record PVIY010004502.1, read on the forward strand.
TCTTCCATAAAGGTGGTTGAAGATGGCCCTTTGGGGAGTAGACACCTCTACAGTAATAGTTGGAGACCTCAATACATCAATCTTATCAATGGATAGAACATACAGACAGAGGATCAATAAAGAAACAGAAATTTTGAATTAAACAATATACGAACTAGACTTAACAGCCATTTATAGAACATTGCACCCCATAACAGCAAGAGACATACTTTTCTCAAGTGCTCATGAATCATTCTCCAGGATGGACCTCATGTTGGGTCACAAAGCAAGTCTCAATAAATGTAAAAAGTTTTAAATTATACAAAATATTTTCTCACTCATAATGGAATGAAGTTGGAAATCAACAACAGGAAGAAGGTTGGAAAATTCACAAATACATGGAGGTTAAACAACACAGTCTTACACAACCAGTGGGTCAAGGAAGGAATTGCAAGATAAATCAGCAAATATCTCAAAGAAAATGAAAATTATAGCACAACATATCAAACTTATGGGACATAGCAAAGGTAGTACTGAGAGGGAAGTTATTGCCCTAAAATGCCTATTTTATAAAAGAAGAAAGAGAAAAGGTCAAGGAATTAACTGTTCACCTGAGAAACTTGAGAAAGAACAGCAAACTAACCCCAAAGGCACAGAAGGAAAGAAATAACAAAGATTGGAGCAGAAATAGATGAAATTGAGAACATGATAATAATAGAGAGAATAAACAAAAACAGAAGTTAATTCTGTTTTCTGTAAGAAAATCAATAAATGACCATGAGCTAGGTGACAAAGAAAAGGAGAGAGGATGCAAATAAATAAAATAAGAAATGGGAGTGGGGACATAACTACTGACCCCACAGAAATAAAAGAGATAATGAGAGGATATTATGAGCAACCATATGTTAACAAACTAGACAACTTAGAAGAAATGGACAACTTCCCAGAAAAGCATGAGCAACCAATATTGACTTGAGAAGAAATAGAAGACATCGACAAATTAATCACAGGTAAAAAGATTGAATCAGTCATCAAAAAATTCCCATAAAAGGAAACTCCAGGACCAGATGGCTTCACATGTGAATTCCACTAAGCATTCAAGAAAGAATTAGTACCAATCATGCTCAAACTCTTAAAAAATATTGAAGAGGAAGGAAAGCTACTTTACTCATTCTATGAAGCCAACATCACCTTCATACTGAAGCCAAAGATACTATAAGAAAAGAAAATTATAGACCAGTCTCTTTAGTGAATATAGATGCAAAAGTGCACAAAATAATACTTGCAAATCAAATCCTGCAACACATTAAATGAATTACACACCATGACCAAGTGGGTCTTATTCCAGATATGCAAGGGTGGAACCAACACAAGAAAATCAATTAATGTAATATACCACATGGATAAAGCAAAGGGGAAAAAACACAGAGTCATCTCAATTGATGCCAAAATTGCATTTGACAAAATTCAACACCCTTTTTTGGTGAAAACACTTCAAAGGATAGGCATAGATATAAACTGCTCAACATGCTTAAGGAAATAAGCGAAAACCCACAGCTAATATCACATTAAATGGGGACAGACCAAAAGCTTTCCCTCTAAGATCAGGAATAAGACAAGTATGGCACTGTCACCATTGTTATTCAACATTGTGCAGGAAGTTCTAGCTAGAGCAATTAAGCAAGGAAAAAAAAAAAGACATACAAATGGGAAAGGAAGAAGTAAAATTTTCACTACTTGCAGATGATATGATCCTATATGTCAAAAATCTTGAAAATTCTACAGCAAAGCTATTAGAGCCAATAAATGAGTATAGGAAAGTAGCAGGATATAAGATAAACATGCAAAAATAAGTAGTGTTTCTATACACTACTAATGAGCAACTGAAGAGGAAATCAAGAAAAAAATTCCATTTACAATAGCAACGAAAAGAATAAAATATTTAAAAATAAATTTATCCAAGGACATAAAAGACCCATGACACAGAAAACTACAAAATGCTAAAAAAAAATCAAAGAGGACCTAAATGAATGGAAGAATATACTATGTTCATAGACTGGAAGACTAAATATGATTAAATTGTCAATTCTACCCAAAATAATGTATGGATTCAATGCAATTCCAATGAAAATTCCAATAATTTTACTTTTCAGAAATAAAAAAATCAATAATCAAATGTATTTGGATGTGCAATGTGCCCCAAATAGCAAAAAATATCTTAACAATGAGGAATGAAGTGGAAGGTCTTACTACCTGAGTTTAAAGCATATTACAAAGCTGCAGTGGTCAAAAGAGCATGGTACTGGCATAAAGATAGACATAGTGACCAATGGAATAGAACTGAGTGTTCAGAAACAGACCTTCTCACCTATGGACAATTGTTCTTTGATAAGGCGGTCAAGTTTACTCAACTGGGATGGAGCAGCTTCTTCAACAAATAGTGCTTGGAGAACTGGATATTCACATCCAAAAGAATGAAAGAGGACCTTATCTCACACTTTATAGAACAATTAACTTGAAATGGATCAAAGATATAAACATTAAATCTAAGACCATAAAACTTTTAGAAGAAAATTTAGGGAAATATCTTAAAGATCTTGTGATAGATAGTGGTTTCCTAGACCTTACATCCAAGGCATGAGCAATGAAAGAAGAAATAGATAAGTGGGATCTCCTCATAATTGAAGAATTTTGTGCACAAAGGACTTTGTCAGAAAGGTAAAAGGGCAACCTATACAATGGGAGAAAATATTTGGAAATCACATATCAGATAAGGGCTTAATATCCAGAATATATAAAGAGTTCCTATATCTCAACAACGAAAAGACAAATGACTGAATTAAAAAAAGGGCAAAAACCATGAATAGGCACAATTTCAAAGAGGAAGTACAAATGGCTTAAAAACATTTGAAAAGACACTCAATTTCACTAGCTATTAGGGAAATGCAAATCAACACCACAATGAGATATCCTCTCACACCTGCTACAATGGCCATTATCAAAAAAACAGAAGACTACATTTCTTGGAGAGGATGTGGAGAAATAGATACACTCTGTTGGTGGAAATGTAGAATGGTGCTGCTGCTCTGGAAGGCAGTTTGGTGGTTCTACAGGAAGTTAAGTATAGAATTGCCATATGATTCAGCAATTCCATTACTAGGTTTACATTTAGAAGAACTGAAGGCACGGACATTTGCACACCGATGTTTGTAGCAGCATTATTCGTAATTGCCAAGAAATGGAAACAAATACCCGCCAACAGATGAGTGGATAAACAAACTGGAAAATCCATACAATAGAATATTATGTAGCAGTAAGACTGAATAAAGTCATAATGTATGCATCAATGAGGATGAACCATCAGAACATTTTGTTGGGCAGAATTAGACAGAAACAAAAGGTCAAATACTGTATTGTCTCAGTAATGGGAACTAACTATAATGAGCAAACTCTGAGAGTTAAAGTTGAGAACACAGGTTATTAGGTGATAGAAAGAGGGTAGAGATTGTGCATTTGATGTTGAAGGACTATGAAATAGTCAACAAGATTAATTGTAAAGATGCAGAAATTGATAGCATATTACTATTTGATGGTAGCACAATATTGTAAGTGTAATAAACAAAGCTGACTGCAAGTATGGTTGAAAGACAAAGGCTAGGGGCATGTATAACACCAGAAGGAAAAGTATAGGATAAATCCTGGACTGTATAACAGACAAACCTAGAGAGGGCAATGAGGGTGGTTAAATGTACAAATCTAAGAAAGTTTACATGAGAACAAATGAATGCCAACAGTGCAAGAAAGTTTTTACATAGGGGAGAACAAATGAATGCCATATACCATGTTGAAAATGGCATGGTATATGAAAAAAATATAGTCAATTCAAACTAGGGACTATAGTTAACAGTAACATTGTAATATTCTTCCATTATTTGTAACAAGGGCAATATACCAAAGCTAAATGTCAATAAGGAAGGGGTATGAAATTCTTGTTGTTGCTGTTTCTTCTTTTTCAAAACTCTTTCTTTTTTTTATGGTTTTTCCTCTTCTTTCTTTGTGGAAGAAATGGAAATGTTCTCATATAAATTGTGGTGGTGAATGTATAACTATGTGATTTTACCAGGAGTCATTGATTGTTTATTTAGGATGGATTGTATGTTGTGTGACTAAAACTGTTTAAAACATAAACAGTGGGGGTGAAAGGGTAGTTCAGTGGTAGAATTCTTGCCTGAGATCTCGAGAGATCCATGTTTGATTCCCGGTCCACACACTTCCCAAACAAACAAGCAAACAAGCAAATGAAAAACCAAACAAACAAAAATTCAGCAAATGGTGCTGCAATAAGGGGATACTCACTTGGAAAAAGAATGATATGTGACCCCTGCCATACAGCATGCAAAAAAAAAAAGTTAAAAATAAACAGAAAGATAAAAAGTGCTGGAGAAGACATGGACAAAGGAATGTACCTACTCATTGTTGGTAGGAAAGTAGAATGGTGTGTCCTCTTTTGCAGAGCAGAGTGTTGGTTCCATAGGAACCAAAGTATAGGTTGCCATATGATCCTGCAATCCCGTTATTAGGTATATACTTGGAAGAGCTGAAAGCAGGGACACAAATGGGCATTTTCACACGTGTTTAAAGCAGCATTAGTTACAATTTGTATGGATGGAGGTGGCCTAATGAATTGAATGATGGCCGACTGATGAATGGAAGGGTGAACTGTGGTGTATTCATACAATGGAATATTGAGCAGTGGCAAGAAGAAATGGACTTGTGAGACATGCAACTAGATGAATGGAATTTGAGGACCTTCTGTTGAATGAAATAAGCCAGGAAAAAAAGGACAAATATTGTAAGTCCTTGCTAATATGGACCAACTGTAATTAGCAAACTCTGAGAATTTAATTTGAGAGGATAGATTATCAGGGACTAAAACAGTGGGCAGATTGGGCAGTCGACAATTAAGGAGTGCAGAATGTTCAATAAGGATTATTGCAACTGTTTCTAGATTGTGAGCTTTCACAGCAATTGCATCTATTCCTGAGTTTTAAGTGTTATTTCTTAATTCTGAGATGCTGAGCTCTTTGTGTATAACCCATAAATTCCTTGGAACTTAGGTTATCTGTGTGACACCTGAGACTCAGAGTCAGAGTTCTGCAACTGTACAAGTCAGCATTACTCCATACAGCCACTATTAAAGAAGCTGGAAAAGAGATCCGACTTTAATTAGATATATGAATGAAATGGATGTGATTCGGACTAAGGTAAATCAGAGCACAAGATAACGGATGATGTGGACTAAATTTTAAAACTTGAACTTCTGTGTGAGACCAAAGGAAGAGATGTTTATTTAGTACAAAGTTTATATTTTCTATAGCATGCTATCTAACTTAGCATGGTTCGTTTGTTTAAACAGCATAATTACATGGAACCTAGAATAGAGATCTTATTATTTTGTAGAAGTTAATGCAATACTCTGGTATATCTCAGAGTATTTTGGAAGAAAATTTTAAAAAGTATTTGCAAAGTCCCCTTGAGGGACTGGGAAAAATGTGGAAATATTAAACTTCCCCACTTGGAGAATTCCTGATATTCTCTCAAGCACTAGGAACTACCAATTTAATAAGTCAAGTGCTCTATCTCAGGGCTTGCTATTATAAAACTTATTTCTTCAAAAGAGAAGCTAAGCCTACTTATAATTATGCCTGAGTCACCCCCAGAGAACCTCTTTTGTTGCTCAGATGTAGCCTCTTTCTCTAAGCCAACTCTGCAAATAAATTTACTACCCTCCCCCTATGTGGGACATGTGTCCCAGGGGTGTAGATTTCCCTCGCACACGGGACATGACTCTGAGAGTTGAGCCTGGTCCTGGCATTGTGGCATTGAGAAAGCTTTCTTGACCAAAAGGAGGAAAATAAATGAAATAAAGTTTCAGTGGCTAAGAGATTTCAAATAGAGTGAAGAGGTTATTTAAGAGGTAATTCTTATGCATTATATAGATATACCTTTTTAGTTTTTCTAAGATATTAGAATGGTAGAAGGAAATACCTGAAACTTTTGAACTGTAATCCAGTAGACTTTAATTAATTAATTAATTAATTTGCATGGGCAGGCACTGAGAGATGAACCCAGGTCTCTGGCATGGCAGGCAAGAATTTTGCCATTGAGCCACCATAGCATTACCCATCTTAATTTTTTTTAAGGCTGATTGTATGACTATGTAATTGTGAAAACCTTTTGATTGACATTGCCTTTATCCAGCATTTGGGCACATGAGTAATAAAATAAAGACAATAAACAAACAAACAAATTGACTAACAATGGGGGTCAGGGGTATGGAATGTTTGGGGTGCTTTTAAAATTTTTATTTCTATTTTTATTTTCTGGAGTGATGAAAATGTTTTAAAGTTGATTGTGGTGATGAATGCACAACTATGTGATGATACTGTGAGCCATGGATTGTAATACTTTGTGTGAATTATATTGTGTGAATATATCTCAAAAAAATTGCTTTATAAAAAAAGACTCTTAGTAAAACGTGAAACTGTTGTGGTTCCTTTTTCTCCTAATATTCCTTGGAAACATAGAACGTGTTTAATATTTAACATACTTTTCATTGGTAATGTTTCTTTGCCTAGGAATAACTATTACAGAGCTCCAAAAATGACTTTTAGCAATAAGGGACAATGCTGATACTGATTAATTGGTTCCATTAATAAGAACCTAAATTTAACATCTTCTATCACATTCTGGGGACAAAAAGCCATAAAATAATATTTTTAAGTAATTATTTAATGCTTAACATTTCCCCCTCATTGTGCTGGGCTTCTATCAAGTGATATTTCATACGTGCCTCAAACAACTCTATTATGAATTTTGCTATTATTATTAAGTATTGATTGACTGTTGTTCCTACTACTACAATTAACATTTTAGAGATGAGAAACAGAAACTTAAAGAGACAACATGACTTGCCCAATTATCATAGCTACTAAATACTGGAGCCTGGAATTCCAAAACCTATTATGTTCTTATCCAGTTTGATGTCTTGTTCCCTGCAACATAAATGGTTGGTAATTTCTCTGGCCAATGTAAAACACTAAGGAAATGAATGTGTAGGGTACCGTGGTTTCTTCTTCATTCTACTTTGAGATTCATTTTCTTTTTGAATAACTTGAACAACAAAACGGAATCATTGGCATACATCTCTATATAGGGATGTGACTTACATTTATAGCCTTTATATTATTGGGTTTATCTGCTATGAAACTTTCAACTCCCTATGAATGTTTTGGAGATAAGATCTATTTTTATTTAGTGAAAATTAGCTCTAAATACGTGAGATTGGGTTTCAGTTATACAATCAGCCCATTTTATCTGTAGGCAAAGCAGTTGCTTAAAGCCTAGCAGAGAAGATTTGAAGTAGGAGTGAGGAGTCCTATGGCAGCTTTGTGTCTCTTACTGGAGTGGTCCAGTGTGGTTTAGGAAATGTTAAGTGATGGTTGAAGAGCAACAGGCTTAAATAAGAATAGTGTTCCAATCACGAGTTTACTGTTTACTTGCTGAGTTAACTCTAGGCATATTTCTTATCCTCCCGAACCTGAGTGCCATCATTTATAATAGGCAATGGTAGTAATTATTCAATAGACTCATTCTGAGGGCTAAATGAGATACTATAAGGCACAGTGGCTAGTACTGAACGAATACAATTGGAATCTGCATTTTAACACTTTTATAAATTTGTGGGAAGATAATTGGTAACTTTTCTTCCTGCAAGGCCATTTCTAGTCATTCCATTAAATTTGCTAATGTTTACCCTGAGCTATAGAAGAGAGAGGAAATGGGAGACGAAATGTGGCATTGGTATTTAGTTGTGTTAAATTTACACTCCAGAAATTAGTCGTTGGTTAGGCACAGTGGTTAATAACAGTAACAACCACAACGACAACAGTATTGTTATTAATAAAGTCCAGATTACAAATTTCAACAGCTTGGCAGGCTGTTCTAATGATTTATGATTGGACCCATTGTTCTCAGAGCAACAAACAGCTTGTTCCAGGTACCATCGGGATCCTCTGAAAATCTGTAGTCAAAAGGAGCAGCTCGTTTTGCATTATTTATGAAGGTGTGGCGGACAAGGCCTGGGTCTGTGGAATTCTCTTTACGTAACTGTTCACCGCATCAAGTGCCTGATGGATGCTTGGTGATAATGATGAGCAAATTTTCTCCTTTCACATGAGAAAGCAGGTGGTGGGAGAGGAGCCCCACTTGCCACTTCCAGAGTACGCAGTGTGCGGTGGTTGATGAGGGCTGGGTCTGTTTCCATTTCAAAAGAGGGACCTACTTTTTTTTTTTTTTCCATGGGCAGGCAACAGGACTCGAACCCGAGTCTCCGGCATGGCAGGCGAGAACTCTGCCTGCTGAGCCACTGCGGCCCGCCTGGGACCTACTTTTTAAAAGAAAAACTCATTTCCTTGAAAATGAAACTGGAACATCACACCTCAGGAAATTGGGATTGATTCATTCCAGAATAAAAATTATAAAACAAACTTTACTGAGTCCAAACTATTTCATTAATTCAGCAAGAACTGAATTCCCTCAAGACTTAAGCCTCTTCCAACATTGTGAGATCAGTCCTTTGTCAGCACCTTCTCTTGATCCTTCTCTCACAATGTGGTAGATTACTTTAGAGTCCACAATTGAAACTTCAAATTTCCTTAATTAAATGAGATGCATGTGAAAACACTTAGCACAGTCTAGGGACTGAGCAGAGCAAATTAACTATTAGTCTCCTTCCTTATTTTCATCTTTCCAACCTTTCTTCCTTGGATGTGAAAATTACATCAATATGCAACTAATTTTGAAGATGATTCAAAGATGAATTTTTAAAACAAAGCTTCCAGCAAATGCTAAAGCTAAAACAACAAATAGCTTCTTCTAGTCTGAGTTATTTTTGTGGATCTACAAGATGCCTTGGGTCATTGATGGCTTCCCAGTGGGTTCTTCTTAATTGGATCTCAATAAGGTTCCATTTTGCTTAATCAACACCTTAGAGAGAAAATTATTTGTATCAATCTGTAGCCTATTTTTACTGTTTGTTTTGATCATCATGAGCTATATACAATTAGAAAATGTGTTATTGATTGATGGAGAACATTCATAAAAAGCTAAAATTTAATTAAACAAATTGCAAAAATATTTACTTTTATTTCTCTTCTCCTGGGAAGAATTTTATGAAACACTTCTTTTTATGTAGCCACACTGGCAGAATCTTTTAGAATGAACAGAAATTATAGAAATGAAAATTGATAAATGTCTTCAAATGCCCTCCTTTCTTTTATGTTTTCCTCCCTTCGTTCAGCTTGGTTCACTGTATACCAAGAACCTTCCGTAAAATGGTAAAAATACCTTAACTTTTTTCAATCTACTAGCAAAGATAAGGCAAGGTCTCACAGAGCAGCGACTAAAGAACGAATGTGTTAAAGGTCATAAGGAAAGGAAAAGAGGGACTAATAATTAAAATTTAACTGAGTATCTATTATGTGCCAGTCACACTATTTGGGTGTTAAAATATATTTAGAAATGGTGATTTGATTCTTACAACCATTACATGATGCAAGCCTCTTTCCTTACATTTTTATGGATAAGTAAACTAAGGTACAAAGAAGTTAAAAAAAATTGTCCAGGGTCTCTTGGGTACTTGGTGGACGTAAACCCAGTTATGTTTTATCCCAAATTTATACTCCTTCTGCCACACTGTATTAGTTTCCTATTGTTGCTGTAACAAATTACTGCTTACTTAATGGCTTGAAATAACACAGATTTATTACCTTACAGTTTTAGAGGTCAGAGTCTGAAGTGGTTTTCGTTGGATTAAATCAAGGAATAGGCAGGGCTGCGTAAGAATGCAGCTCAAAGAGAGCAATAAGGTTTGGGGCAATTTTTATTTTCTTCTTTGGCTTATCTGAGTTTTCTAAATTTTCTAAACCCTTAGAAAATATATATGATATTTAAATTAGAAAAGAGTTACAGAAATAAACCAACGTGGAAGATTAAGGAAGAGCAGCTGCAGAGTAGAACACTGTCTATAACATGGGAAATCCAAGCGGTTATAGTTTTATAGACTTCAACTTAGGGTTCTCCCCATATTTCAATTAGAATTTTAGGGCCATGTGGACAGTGGTTGAGATAAACTATAATACAATAAGGAGATGAATGCCCAGGAGCCAAACAAGTCTGGGAATGTTTACCCTTATACAGGTGATGGGCTAATTTCCAACTTGAGAATCTGAAAAGCATTCCTGAATCAGAACTCTTAGAGATAAAATTAATCAGAAGGGATGTGGGAGGTCATGAACCATATTCTTGGGGGGTGTGGGGGAGGGTAGCAAAATGCTTAGCCAAAAGGGATTTATTACATTTCAGAGTCTTAGGATTTCCGTATTAATACCTATATCCTATTTTGACTTTAACTATCCTCAGGCATTGTTTTATATATATATATATATATGGATTTAAGCCCATTTTAAAGGAAGTCCCACACTAGGCAGATGGAAAATAGCGGGTCACCTTCATCAGACCACTATAAAGTTGCTATTTCATCTGAAAAACCCCAGTTACCTTATCTTTTCAATTAATCTCTTACCTTTCAACCCTGTTTGTCTTGTACCTCTCCCCTGACACACCTCAAATTCTTCATGCTTCCTCCAAAACTGAAGAGAAACTTACTGGATTCTAGTCCCCAATGCAACCTGTCCCACTATTATAAAAACATGGATTATTGGAAAGACAGGATAATGGCACCTACATTTATGTATCTCAGCATCACTGGGACTGGCCCAGAGTGGCTGCTTGATAAATAGTATTCAATTCAGAAATGAATGGTTTATTTGAAAAGCAAAGCACAGTTACTGGTCAAAGTTCATCAAATCAGATTCTTTACACCTTCTGGTTACTATGCTTTTCAGGACAGGTCCTTTCTCCTTTTGAGCTTTTTTGGTTGATTGTTCTTGTTTCTCTCCAGTGAAACTCTCCTTCACTCATCCTTTTTGTGTTCAATTCTCTTTATTTGTAGATATCCTTTCAATACAAGGGCACTTCATCTTCCAATTCAAAATGCCAGCCATTCTAGACTTGTATCACCCACAAAATTTAATATTGTGCTAACTACCCCATCTTGTAGATCACTGGAGGAAAACTGGAATACAATATTCTCAAGTCGAAATCAAGAAGAATTCCACCCGAGATGCTTCTGCTCTACTCCTCACATTGATACCAATCTATTGATTATCATTCTGAGTATAACCTCTGCAATAACACAGTGGATTACTCCTGCTATTGATCAAGAATTGCGGGCTCCCAAGCAGGCACGAATGATGCATTAAAATAGTTTATTGGCATAGAACACTTTCAGTCTCAGGAGAACAAGACATTTTATACAATAAGTGGGTGGTAAATCACATTTTTGAAAATTGAATTATTTTTAAATTCTCCTAGGCACTGTTTAGAAGAGACCTATAATAAAGCCCATTGTCAGCTGAAAAATCTGTAAGAAAAGTTAATAATTATCCTCTGATGTATTTCTTTGAGATTGACTATTTTGTAGCATATTTCTCAAAGGAGATCGCCTATACTCATTCCTCCTCTCCCATAAGCTTTATAAAGTCTGTTAGGCTTAATAGCTCTTGGAGCTTTATTTGGCATATCTGAAGATTAATGACTCAAGTGCTGTGCTCCTTAGCTTGTGTCCTGGTCTAACCACTGAGACCTCACAGAGTCGAGCACCTTGAAGAAAAATGGTCACCTACCCAAATCATTCATTACCAAACCTGGTGCTTTCCAGTTTGCTTATGTTTCTCATATGATGGCTTTGGTTAAATATAGCCTGACATGAGAAGTTGCTTGTAAGATTAGTTCTAATTCTATGCACTGCTTCTGAAAAACAGAAACTGTCTGGGCATGTTCCAGAGAAGCAGGGTAGAAGCATGATGAATTTATGATTTCTTATTTAACACTCATTTAAGGCAGACACCTTTGTGCACATTGGTAAACCCAGGGATAGACCAAAGGAGACTCATGAAACCCTGAGAGTTAATGCAAAATTTTGTGAGTGCATATCCCCACAACCCAATAGTTTTCATTAGGTCCTTGAAAGGGTCAAAAACCTAAGTAGTAAGAACGATGTTACGAATATCTTTAGTCTTCCTTCCCTTACTCCTAGACCTTCCATTTGATGTGCCTTTTAAAAATAAAATATATTTTTGAAGTTTCAACTTCATTAGTAATCAAAGGAATGCAAATATATCGATGCCATATTACAGTTGAATTATCACTTCAGTGAAAATTGTAAGAAGGAAATTCCTCAGTGTTGACAAAGATGTAGGAAAACAGCCACTTTTCATATTCTGTTGGTGGGAGTTTATACCCTAGGCAGCAGCTTGGCAAAAGTCCCAAAATATTCCTATGATTGGACTAGCAATTCTATTTTGAGGAATTTATCCTAAGGGAAAGAATTGGACTGAGATGTTTATCTAAAGATGTTTCATACAGTCTTTATTTTTTTTTATAATAGTAAGTTTATAATTGTGCAGTAATAGGGATTCATGTAAGTTTCTGTTCTGGTGCCCTTATAAACTGGATTTATACAAAATAATATGGTACATTTATCAATACATAATATAAAGATATTTATATTATGGTAAACAGGCTAATTATACAATTATGTGGAGTATTGAATAAAAACTGTATTTGCTAAGCACAAACAGGAAAATAGTCTGAAAGAATATAGAGTGAAAAGCTAGTCACTAAATACATGCGTTTACACCTGAACAATTAGGTTTTATATGTTTTTTTACCTATTTTTCAGATATATATTTTGTCAACAAACATATTAATATAAATTACAAATGTATATGTAATTGTTGTGGATTGCATTGTATCTCCCCATAAGACAAAATCCTTGTCCAGATACCTTACTTGGAAATAGGATCTTTGAAGAAGTTATTTATTAAGATGAGGTCAAACTGGATTGGAGTGGATCCTAATCTAATATAACTGGTGTCCATCTAAGAAGATAAAATTTGCACAAAGAGAGAGAAAGGATGGCCAAGTGGAAGTTGAAGCCCAAGGATTGCCAGCAAATCATCAGAAAGCAGGAGACATGCATAGAACAGATTCTTCCAGAACCTTCAGAGGGAGCATGGCCCTGCCCACACCTTGATTTCTGACCCCTAACCTCCAGAATTGTGAGAGAATAGATTCCTGTTGTTTTAAGAGACCTATTTGTGGTATTTTGTTATGACACCCCTAGAAAACTAAAGTAGTAATAAAATAATAAAAGTTTATAAAAACTTCAGTGAATTAAAGTATGTGTTTTGCAAACAGTCAGGAAAAATTCTATGATGATATAATGGGTACAACTTCATCTTCTCATGATAGTCATTAATAAGCCAACTATTTAGCTATTGATTTGTAGAAAGAAAGACATTTTTTTCTGAGGATGTTGATTCATATGTATGTGTTTGGGCATAGAAATATCACCTTGTATGTCTGCAAATAGGCTCTCTAAATACTTCACTAAAGGCAAGAAAGACTATACATTTTTTAATAGATCGTCTTCTTCCCTTTGACCTCCAACCCAAGGCTGTGAATATAGAGTCCACTGAGTTAAAGCTTGATTGGCTGGTGCAAACAATGAGTCGAGGTCTACTTTTCTCTTCATTCAGTGGTTTTATGGCACTTACTAGGTTCCAGGCATTGCTCTAACAACTTTAAAATATGCACGCCTCAATCCTCTGAACCACCTTAAGAGTGAAGGATCATTATGATCCCTATGAAGGAACTGATGATTCACAGACAGGACAATTAACTTGCTCAAGGTTACATAGCTAGTGAGTATGAGTGAACACTTACTCTCAAAGTTGATAACTACAGTAATATATATGATGGAAAACCAGAATGAACTTGGGTGTCTGCCAATAGGGAAGGGCTAAACAAACAATGATGAATCTTCATAGCGAAATACCATGATGCCACTGAAACTTTTTTTGATCAATTTTTAATGATGTGGGAAAATGTTTCCAACAAAATATCCATCAAGGAAGTAAGATATATAACAGAAACCTATCAATGACATAATTTTGTGCAAAACTATCTACGTTCATGGCAAAAGAAAAGAAATAAGGCAAATAAGTAAATATCACCAAATGTTAATGGTAATTACTTCAGTAGGGATGAGATTATAGATGATTTTATTTTTAACATCTTTCTGTTTTTTCCAAAATGAGTAGAGTGATCAATATTACTTTAAATAAAGAGTTGTAAAAGTTGCAATTTTGCTTCTCCCTGCTACTATCTAGCAAGAGAAGCAAAACACGTAAGGAAAATGGCACTAGAACTTAAAATCTGTAATTGTCATCTCTGATTTCAGTGATTTTACCAATATGTGTGACCCTGAGCAGAAATCTTTGGGACACTGACCATCAGTGAACTTATGATTGTTGAACTAGCCTGGCCAGAACCCCAGCCACTAGAGAACATGCATCCTTTTTTCCTCCAGTGCTGAGAGTCTCTGCTAAGCTTCTCACATTGCAGAAGTGTCAAAATCAAAAAGTGCAAAGCAAGACTGCAGTAATTGAAAGAGCTGGAGTGAAGGGTAAATGACCTCCTAAGTAGAGTGCTTTGAGGTTTGCTGGGAAAATCACTATCAACAAAAAGTGTACAGTTCTACACTCTGTAGAATATCAAGTTTTAATTCATCTCAATTCCTTTTCTTATCTGTTCAAAACTCTGATGCATGCAACTAAAGCACAATGTTTTAGTATGAAGTGCAACACATTTAACAAACTCCAATAAGATATTAGATGCACTTTCCTCTAGCCAGAAGTACAGATGGCTGAAAATAACAAAACAGAGAGTGTGTCTTTTGCCTGAAAGACAGGAAATGGAAGCTGACCTGGGGACTGAGATGCAGAGGCCTTGCTCTGCTCCCCAGCTGTGATGAGGAATTTGGAAGGGATATTTTCGACACATTACATAGCTAAAAGACACAGCCACATGTACGTGCACATGTGAGCTTACTATAAAAGCTGACTGATTAAAACATGATAGCACTGCAACACTGGGTTCAGGGAAGAATGCAACTGCAATAGCCAGTGTAACTCTGGGAAGGGTGACTCCTTTTCTGTCCCCAGGTGGAGAGGAAACTAGTGGCAGGACAGTAGCAGTAGTCTTTGAATAATAGGTGCATCTCATGTCTAAATAGGGAAAGAACCAAGTACTGGGCTAGCAGGTTTCGCTGACACTGCATAAGTACATCAGCCCACACAGGCCAGTCTGCCAGGTTAAATCGCAACCCTCTAAGGCACCTATCTCCCTTGGCTGGCACTTGTTTAGTTTTAATCCTGTCTACACTACTTTGTCTTTCTAATTTTCCTCACTCTCAGGCATTCTGGATTAATCTTCATCCATGAATTCTTTAACTCTGCCCCTTTCAATTTGAAAACTAATTGGCTTTTTGGTTGACTGAGCAGGTTTTTTACTTTCTCTTCTTATGGCACTAGCAACCACAACTGATTCCTTGGATTGAATAGGCATTCTTTGAAATCTTGGATTTATCATGGAAGGAACAGGATTTTAGTAGAGTGAGTTGGCATGAGAGCTATTAAAGGGAAGTGGCTTCATTTTATATCTTAAATTCTGGAAATGGTGCCAGCTGCCATTACAGAAGGTTATGGACCACCCCCCTTTGCATTATTCCAGACCCTTAATTTATTCTTCTTGATGCTTTTAAATATTTTGTTTTCTCAAATCAAATTTCTGCTCAAATTTATAGCCTTAGCTAGGGAGAAGATGTTAAAACCTTGATCTTAGTTTCAATATTCAGTACTCATATCAATACCCTGATAAATATTTACTCTTAGATGTTCTACTGACTTCATATTCCTTTTTTATTTTGCATGGACAGGAACTGAGAATTGAACCCGGGTCTCTGGGATGGCAGGCGAGAACTTTGCCTGCTGAGCCACTGTGGCCTGCCCTGACTTCACAATAATAATAATTATCACAAAGTCTGACAATACCCTCTGTTGGGGATTTAATCGTATCCCCCAAAAGGCATGTTCAAGTCCTCACCCCCAGACCTGCAAGTGTGAATTCATTTGTAAATAGGAGATTCAAAGATCCAATTAAGGTGAGGTCAAATAGAATCAGCGTGGGCCTTAATATAATGTGACTTGAGTCCTTATAAGTAAAGGAATTTGGGACATGGGAATAGAAGTCAGAGGAGAAGATGAAAGGAGGCTGATGTCCATATGACAGAGGCAGAGTTTGACTCTGTCATATTTGATCAGCAAGCCACCACCAGAGTGCTACAAACTACAGAGGAAACATGGTCTGCCGATATCTTGACTTTGGACTTCTAGACTCTGAAACTGTGAGACAATAAATACCTGTTATTTAAGCCAGGTGCTATTTGTCATGGCAGCCCTGGCAAAATAAGACATCCTTCTACCTTCATCAAATGTGCTCAAACTCATTCTGCAGATCATTTTCCCAGGAAATCAGACATGAGAACTCAGAATCGCCTTTGTCGCTTCTCTCCTCTTCCTTCTATCGCTAACTAGTTACTAAGCCTTTTATACTTTTCTTTTGATCTACTTCATTGCTGAGCTAATGTAAAATGCCCTATCTAAACCAATAATTAAGGTACTTATAAGAGCCCTTGTCTTGTTAATTTTCATATGTATCTTTGGCACTTAGGTGTTATGAAGCTATATTAATTATTCCCCATTTACACAATGCACCAGTCTAACTGATATTCTCCTTTCCTTCTTGAAAGCATATTCACTGCTTCCCATAGCCCACAAATGTTCCTAGTTGATTGTTTTCCACTAGCCAGTTGTATTGTTCCCAATCCTGTTTATGCCTGTTGCATTTGTTGTTATAATTATGTCTACCAATGAAATATGAGCACCACCAAAAATGAGTTGGTTTTAAAACTAAATTGAATGGTTTTAAAAAAACATGAAAACAATGAGTTGCTGAAAAAATATGCTTTTTTGGCTTGAAATAAGTGTCTAAAAAATAGGTATGTATCTATTTAATGATTCTGTGCTTTAGCTAACTTTTTCAATTAATTAAACAACTACTGACTCTGACCGTGGATCAGAGGGCTTTCAGTGTGTGCCTTATTCTGTGAAACTTGAGAAGGCATGTAGCACAGTGAGTGATTCAGAACATGGTCTCTGGCACTTGCTTATGTTCAAATCTATTCTCTACTTCTAACGATCGATGCTTGAATATCCTCATCTGTAAAATGAGGATAATAATAATTTCACTTCTTAAGAGGATTAAATGAATTAATTCACATAATGTATTTGAAATAGTGCCTGATATTTGGTAAACACTCAATAAATGTTATTTTTCATGTGTAAAAGTGAGAAATAAGG
Source organism: Myrmecophaga tridactyla (assembly GCA_004026745.1). Taxonomy (NCBI): domain Eukaryota; kingdom Metazoa; phylum Chordata; class Mammalia; order Pilosa; family Myrmecophagidae; genus Myrmecophaga; species Myrmecophaga tridactyla. The sequence goes on from PVIY010004502.1 coordinate 41,310, forward strand.
ACAGTTAAGACTGAGAACTTATCTAGAAGGAAACTTAAGTATATTTAGGTTGTCATCCCAGAGCTGTCAAACTATTCAACCCACTTCAATTCATACTCTGTCTTGCATAATTCATGCCTCAGCCATGTGCAAAATACATTCACCCCATCCCCAAATTCTCAAAGTCTTAAACTATTCCAACATTAACTCTCAATCTAAAATCTCATATAAATAGCATCAATTCAAAAAGTTCCAAATCTCATCTAAATGAGCCATCCAGGGGTGAAATTCCCCTTCATCTGTGGACCTATGAAACTGGAAAACAAGTCATATACTTCCAAAATACAATGGTGGGACAGGCAAAGGAGAGACATTCCCTTTCCAAACAGTGACAATGGAAGGAATAAAGGGTTTGCTGGTCTAAGGCAAATCTGAAATCCAGCAGGGCAAATCCCATTAAGTTTCAAACCTTGAGAATGATCCTGTGTGTTTGATGCCTGTCCTCTAGGCCCATCAGTGTGGTGTACACTCTTGGTGTGTAGGGACAACCCATTTACTCTCAATCCATTTACTCTTTGTAGAATGCTGGAAGCCTGACACCCTTCCTTCATTTCTTCTCATCTCTGACCCCTCAGTCCAAGCTGGCAGTGTTCCAATTCATCCAAGCCATGAAGCAAGAAACTTCTGCACAGAATTTTCCTGGACAACAGCCACTATATCCCAGGCTTTTGCAGAGATGGTTGACTGAAACCATTAAATAGAAGTCTAATCTCTCCAACAAAAGTTGTCCAGCCACACCCTTGATATAGTCTTTAGGGAATGTTTTCTTAACTTTGGATATCTGGATAGGCTAAGAATTTTCTCACTAGTCAAACGCTGGTTTCTTTTTTGCTTAACACTTCCTTCTCCAATTTATCTCTTTGCTCTTGCATTTTACTGCAAGCAGCAAGAGAAACCATAACTTCCACAGTTTGCTTGGAAATGTCCTCAGGTTAATATCCAATTTCATCACTTATAAGTTCTACCTTCTACTAAGAGTAGAACTCAGTTCAGCCAAGTTTCTTTCATTTTCTAACAAGTATCACTTTTCCTCTAGTATCCAAAAACAACATATTCATCGTTTCCTTTTGATATCTCTCCAGAAGCACCTTTAACACACATATTCTACCAGTAATTCCTTTAAGCCATTTTTAGGCTTTTCTATCATGTGCCACAAAATTCTTCTAGTCTCTGACAATTACCTAATTTCATAACCACTTCCACATTTATAGGTATTTGCTGCAGCAGCATACTAATTCCCAAAATCTGAATTTGTTTCCTTGGGCTACTATCACAAACAACCACAGACTGGATTGACTTAAAACTACAGACATTTATTCTCTCCAAGTTCTGCAGACTAGGGATCCAAAAATCAAGATGTTGGCAGGGCCAGGCTCCTTCTGCAGGTTCTAAGGAAGATACCTTCCTTGCCTCTTGCAGCTTCTTGTGGGTCCTGCTTGTTCCTTGGCTTGTAGCTGCATCATGTCAGTCTCTGCCTCTGTCTTTTCACGGTGTTCTCCTCTCTGTGTTTCCTTTTGGACTCTGTGTTTCCAAATCCTTCTTCTTAAAAGGACACCATCATTGGATTTTGGACCCACTCTAATCCAATATGACTTCAACTTAAATTGATTATCTTTGAAGACCCTGTTTCCAAATAAGGTCACATTCACAGGTACCAGCTGGATGTGAATTTGTTGGGAACACTATTAAACCAACTACATTAAGTAATGCCCTGATGTCATATGATTTGCAAAAGTAAGGAGCCATTTCAGCCACTCTTCTAAAGAGAAGATAATTCTAGTTGTCAGAGTGAGTACTGATATTATCTGTCTATAATATTATTTATATTATAATATTATGCATATAACAATAATAATACCTGTAACAATATTATTTATATTAATAATGATATTACCCCCCAATGAATATTTTAGATGAAATATGGAACTTTTTGTATTGATGATAATAGTTCAATAATAATATCTATATAAACAATAATAGTATCTATAAACATAATAATAGCAGCATCTTAATTTTGACGGTGCATTACTAACTCTTGAGTTTGACTTTTTTCTTTAATCTGTTGGAATAAACATGGGAATTAGAATCAGTTCCTCAGTTCTAGGCCTAGGTATGTCACAAACTAAGTGACTTCTGGCCAGCCACATGATCTTTCTGTATCATCACAGGTTCCTCTTACCTCAGTTGCATGTACTAGTATCTATCTGTTTGCTTCATGGGGTGTAGAGTAGTGAAGGTAGAGAGACAAAGGTAAAAGAAAATAGATCGGAGAAAGGCTGGGGGCTTGGAGTTAGAATTAACTGAGTACATAACAGATGTAAAGAGTTTTCTGTCTGAGGGCTTTTTGGGTGGCTGGAATTTAAGACATGTTCATTTATTTTAGAGGCCACATACCTGTTCATGGCTTTAGTTCTGTGTGTTCTGTGATTCCCATTTATTGTATGAAAGGGAATGGTTTGGGGCTTAAGTGACAGGAAATGTGGCAGAAAAAAAGATGGGGGTGGTCAGCATGGGATCTGGACTTCTTCTGCATCTCTCTGTGGAAAAGTCTATGCACAGAATGGCTCTTCAGCTACCATGGGCTGGAATTGCTTCAGATTTAAAGGTGTTGAGAAGCTTGGCTGCCCATTGTTCAAATAAGGTACATGTCAGTGATGTCAACACAATGTGCTGAGGAAATGTCACATCTGTCTGCAATTGGCTACCTCTCAATAGGAGGAACACTGCTGGAAGCCTGGAGACCAGATGTTGCTTTCAATCAAATAGAGGTCAAGCAGCTTTAGATGAAGAATGTTTGCACTTCCCCATCCCCAGCCCTAAGAGAGTCAGGGAATGTGATTTCAGAGGAATCATAATTGTTTTAGCTCATGTCCCCGCTTGTCCTAGTGTATGACATTGCAGCCACCAGAATAGAGCAACCAAAACAGTGGTTCTTGGTCCAAATGGTGTGAAGACATCAGAGTAGTGGGATTCCTCTTCCTGTGGTCAGATGACAAGTGTCACACCCAGCAGGTATTGCAGAGGTCTGCAGACATCACTTACCCTCTGTAGCCTTGAGTTTTTAAACTGAATCCTGAGATCAGTACTCTACGATGGTTTGTTTTATCCCTTCCAGGTTTAACTTTCTGTAATTTTTCAGATAAAAGGGAGGCCTGGCCTTGGCTAAACCTTGGGACAGCCACCTGGAAAATAAGTACATAGATGTTTCCAGGGTAAAAGGCTTTTGGGGCATTTCCTCCTAGTCCACATGGGGAAAAGGGGTTAAAGCAGCTGGTCGAAAGCATGTCCTAAGCCAGAGCGAGAAATGACTGATTGTAAACTTGATTTTAAAGGGCCCTTTAATTAAATATCTTAGATTCAATAAAATATCTCATCCCTTGGCTAACCTTGTATGCTGGGGGGATGTAAGGAATTAATATGCATTTCAGGTAGGCTTGCTTCTTCATACTTTTAAAGGTCTTATATTAGGGTGGCAGTAAAACAGGAAAGGAAATACATCTCAGTTTCTTTACAGTTCAGTTTCATGCCAGTAAGTATGTATAAATTAAATATCCACTAAATGAGAACTTCTTTGCTAAGAGCTGCTATTCACAGATGGATAAGGTACTGTGAGGGGAAAAACAGTTTGCCCGACTTCTGACTTCTGAAGTCTTCTTTCACAGTAAGTATATCCCCTGGCTTCTCCCTACCTTGTAATTCAATCTCCCTAGAAGTGAAGCTGGGGATTTATTCACTGGTAAACTCGGGAAGAATAACTAGCTGATTATTACTATGAAGAATAACTGCCTTTCTTCCTAGAAGCCTGCCTCCCTGCAGAGAGCATTTGCTTTGGGTTGCATTGTTCTGTATGCCTTTTGATGCTAGATGCCAACAGGAGGAGATGGGCTAAAGTTTTCAGGGAATGGTTTCAAAATTCTCCAATTTTTTTTTTTTGCTCCTGTAAGTGACACTAAGAAATGGAAAGAAAAGGTTGGAATTTGGGGAGCAGATTATAGTGGTGGTAAGGCTTTTCACCATGGATTTTAATGTGAGGGCTGAGCCTTTTGACTTTGGCCAGTTGTAGAGGTTTATAATAATCCAGGTGAGTTTTTATAGTTATGCATTTGGAGTTAACTGCTGTGATGTGTACAAAAGTCTTTAAGATAGTCATGCAGTATTTTGACCTTGGTGAATGACAGTGATTTTTGGAGGTTTTGACCACACGTGAGAGGTTATTTCTTTATGGGGGAGAACTGCACATATGGGAACTTTAACCAGGGCCCTCAGATCCATGTGGGTACTAAGGCCTGGTTGATACCGGGAAAACTGACACAAGTATCTGACTGTGCAGAGAACAGAATCTTCCCAGGCTTTTAGGCATTGGTGGAAAAAATAATAATAGCTGCATTTTAAAGGACAAGACAACTGAGTTCCTTGCTTGTTGGCCAAGGAAGGAGGGGATTGGTTGACCACTCTAAATTCCATTCAGTAGTCAGGGGTAAGGAGGAAACTGTGGAAAGATTCATTTTTAAACTCATGCGAGTAATTCACAGGATGAAAAGTGGAAAGTACTCAAGGAACTCCTGGGTGAGTTTCAAGGTGATTCCGCTTTTCTAGGAGGGCATGTATCCTGAAAGAACATGCCAGAGAAATGTACACAACTCAAATCAGAGGAGCTGGCATCTTGAGGATCACAGGGCAGAGGGGCTGCACTGCACTAGGATCCCCAAAGTCCAGGCACAAGAGGAGCAGTTGAGTTTCAGTTTAGGAATCTGCTGAGAGGAACTTTTTAGCTCAGACAAATGTGGGAATGAGATCAAAATCTACCCTGGAAGACAAATTCCTTGGGGCAAAGAAATTCCTTCAGAAAAGGCATACAAGTGGGGACAATCAATTCAATAGGCTGAGCCCTCAATCTTGGGGCTTGCCTCTATGAAGCCTATTCCTGCATAGGACAGGCTAAACTTACTTATAATTATGCCTAATAGTCACCCCCAGAGAACCTCCTGTTGCTCTGATGTGACCTCTCTCTCTCTCTCACCCAACTCAGCAGGTGAATTCACTGCCCTCCCCCCTCCGTGGGGCATGACCCCCAGGAGTGCAAATCTCTCTGGCAACATGCGACAGGATTCCCAGGATGTACAATTCAAGCATTAACACCCTATTTCCTATCCCACCCTGGCCCTGGAAACCTGTATTCTAGATTCTGATTTTATGAGTTTTCCTTTTTATAATCATTTCATATTAGTGATATCACACAATATTTGTCCTTTTGTGTCTGGCTTATTTCACTCAACATGAAATGTTCAAGATTCATTCATGTTATCACATGTATCAGGATTTCATTTCTATTTAAAGTTGAACAATGTTCCATTGTGTGTATATACACCACATTTTGTGTATCCATTCATTGGTTGATTGACACTCAAGTTGCTCCCATCTTTTGGCAGTTGTGAATAATGTTGCTATAAACATTAACATGCAAACATTTGTTCAGGTCCCTGATTTCAATGCTTTTGGGTATATACCTACTAGTAGGATTTCCAGGTCATATGGTACTTCCATATTTAGATTTTTGAGGAACGACCAAAATATCTTCCACAGCAGCTACACCATTTTACACTCCTACAACAATGAATGAGCATTTCTATTTCTCCACTTCCTCTCCACACTTGTAATTTTCCATTATTTTATAGCAGTCATTCAAGGGAGTATGAAATGATATCTCATGGTGGTTTTGATTGGCATTTCTCTAATGGCTAATAAAGATGAGCATCTTTTCATGTGTGTTTTGTTTATGTGTATACCTTCTTTGTAGAAATGCCTATTCAAGTTTTTGCTCATTTTAAGTTGGATTGTTTATTTTTTTCTTGTTGAGTTAAAAGATTTCTTTGAATATCCTACATGTTAAGCTATTATCAGATATGTGGGTTTCCAAATATTTTCTCCCATTGTGAAGACTGTTCTTTTAATTTCATGATAAAATCTTTTGATGCTCGAAAGTTTTTAATTTTGATGAGTCCCATTCATATTTCTAAATTTTTTTTAGTTGCTTGTACTTCAGGTTATACAGTCTAAGAAACGATTGCTTGTACTTCAGGTTATACAGTCTAAGAAATGAAACAAGGTCCTAAAGATGCCTCCCTATGTTTTTTTCTAGAAGTTTTGTAATTCCGGCTCTTAAATTTAGGTTTTTAATCCATTTTGGGTTAATTTTTGTGTAAAGTGTGAGCTAGGGGTCCAGCTTCATTCTTTTGCATGTGAAGATCCAATGTTTCCTGCATCATTTGTTGAAGAGACTATACTTTGCCAACTGAGTGGTCTTTGCCCCTTTGTCAAAATCAATTGAGCATAAATGTGAGAGCTGATTCTGACTTCTCAATTCAATTCCACTGCTCTGAAAGTCTGTTTTTGTGCCAGTACCATGCTGCATTTAAAAAAAAAATCTTTTTATTGATAAATCTTCACACACATACATTCCATACATGGTGTATAATCAGTGGCTTACAGTATCATCACATAGTTGTGTATTCATCACCATGATCATTTTTTAGAATGCTTGCATCACTCCAGAAAAAGAATATAAAAGGAAAAAAAAGCTCATCCATACCATACTCCTTATTCCTCCCTCTCATTGACCACTAGTATTTCCATCTACCCAATTTATTTTACCCTTTGTCCCCTTTATTATTTATTTATTTATTCTTTATCTGTCCATACCCTGGATAAAAGGAGCAACAGACACAGGTTTTCATAATCCCACAGTCACATTATAAAAGTTATGTTTTTACAATTGTCTTCAAGAATCGAGACTACTAGAACACAGCTCCACAGTTTCAGGTACTTCCCTCCAGTCACTCCAATACACCAGAAATGAAAAAGGGATATCTATATAATGCATAAGAATAAACCCCAGGATAACCTCTTGACTCCATTTGAAATCTCTCAGCCACTGAAACTTTATTTTGTCTCGTTTCTCTCTTCCTTTTGGTCAAGGAGACTTTCTCAATCCTTTGATGCTGGGTTCTGGCTCATTCTGGGAATTCTGTCCCACATTGCCAGGGAGATTTATACCCCTGGGAGTCATGTCCTACATAGGGACAGGGCAGTGAGTTCACCTGCTAAGTTATTTGAGAGAGAGAGGCCACATCTGAGCAACACAAGAGATTCTCTGGGGGTGACTCTTAGGCCTAATTTTAAGTATGCTTAGCCAATTCGTTGCAGGAATAAGTTTCCTAGGGACGAACCCAAAGATTGAGGGCTCAATCTATTAGTACCACACTCTTTTGATTACTGTTGCTTTGTAATGAGTTTTGAGATCAGGAAATTTGAGTCCTTCAACTTTGTTCTTCTTTTTCAAGATGGCTTTGGCTATTCAGGACCCATACCCTTTCATATAAATTTTATATTTGGCATTACCATTTCCACAAAGAAGATTGTTGGAATTTTTTAAAGCAGTTTTTTTTTAGATATATGTGCATACTACCCAATCCATCCAAATGTACAATCAATGGCTTTTAGTATAATCACCGAGTTGAGCATTCATCAGCACAATCAATTTTAGAACATTTTCACTACTCCAAAAAGAAACACCCATACCCTTTAGTAAAATACCTCTCAATCTCTATATTCCCCTCTCGCCCTACATAGCCACTAATTTATTTTTGTCTTTATAGATTTATTTATATTTACATTTTATGTAAAGGGAATCATACAATATATAGTACTTTGCATCTGATTTTTTTCACTTAGCATAATGTTTATTTTAAGTTATTATTTTTTAAATTGAGAAGTTCTAGGATTACAGAAAAGTCAAGTAAAAAAATACAAAGTTTCCCATATACCACCCCCCCATTATTGACACTTTGCATTAGCTTGGTTATTTTGTTACAATTGATGAAAAAAATATTGAAATATTATGAAAAACTATTGTTCATAATTTATATTAGGTATATTTTCCCCATATACTACCCAATGATTAACACCTTGTAATAATGTTGTATATTAGTTGTAATTCATGAAGGAAATTTCTTACATTTGTACTATTAATGCCTGTCCATCATCCACAAAAGGGTTCACTGTGTTATACAGTCCCTTGTTTTGTCTTCTAACTTTCATTCTAGTGGCACACATTACCCAAAACTTCCCTTATCAAGCACATTCACATATATTGCTCATCATTGTTAATTACATTCAAAATAATGTGCTACCAGCACACCATCCATTTCCAAACCTTTACAAACAACTTAAACAGAAATTCTTTACAAAATAAGCATCAGCTCCCTATTCTTTTTTTTTAGAACATCTTCATTATGAAATATAACCTATATACAAAAAAAGCAATAAATTTCAAAGTACATTATGAAAAATAGTTATAGAACAGATTTCAGGGTTTGATATGTGTTACTGTTTCACAATTTCAGTTTTTTCCTTCTAGCTGCTCCAAGACACTAGAGACTCAAAGAAATATCAATATAATGATTCAGCAGTCATGCTCGTTTGTTAAATCTTATCTTCTACTTTGATACTTCTCCCAATCTTTAGGGGTAGAACTCTTCTCCAATCTTTCTAACTTCTTTCATGTTGGAAAGGGCTGTCGATAACATGGGATAGGAGGATGGAAATAGTTGATGTTCTGGAGGGGCTGGCCCCTCTGGATTCCAGGACTTATCTGGGCTAGGAACCCAACTGGAGGTTGTAGGTTTCTGGAAAATAATCTTAGTGTGTGAAACTTTTGTAGAATCTCAGATAGAGCCCTAGGTGAGATTCTTTAAGACTAACAGGAATGATTTTGGTTAGGGTTTGGCAAAGCGTGGTAATTAGCAGTATCTAGTGAAAGCTTGTGTTAAGCTCCAGAATAGTCACTCAATTCTATTTGAACTCTCTTAGCCACTGATACCTTATTTTGTTACATTTCTTTTCCCCCTTTTGGTCAGGGGGACCAGTGCCCCTGTCAACCCCACAGTGCCAGGGTCCTCATTGTTGTATAATCATATCACTTTGGGTAGAATTCACATCTTAACAATATTTAGTCTTCTAATCCATGGGCATGTAATGTTCTTCCATTTATTTGGGTCTTCTTTGATTTCTTGTAACAGTGTTTTGCAGTTTTTTCATACAGGTAATTTGCATCCTTGGTTAGGTTTATTCCTAGATATTTGATTCTTTTAATTCCTATTGTGATTGGAATATTTGTCTTGATTTCTTCTTCTCATTGTTCATTGCTCGTGCATAGAAACACTACTGATTTTTGAGTATTGATCTTGTACTTTGCCACTTTGCTGAAGTCATATTATTTTATCCACTCTGGAAATCGCTGCCCTTTTCCTGTAGAGTTTAAGCCATTTACATTTAAAGTCACTATGATAATTCAGGTCTGTATTCTGCCATTTTGCTATTTAGTCTTTGTAAGTCTTATATGTATTGGACACTCGGTTCTTTCATTATTGCTTACTTTCATATTTATTTACTTTTTTGTATTATTCCATATTGAGTCCATTCTCATTTCTTTCTGAATTTATTTCTCATATACTTTCTTTTTGGTTACCATGGGGCTACAATTTCACATCTTAAATAAATAACATATCACATGTAATATAAATCCAAAACCATTGATTTCTCATTACCTTTATTGCCTTTATAGGATTTACTTTTTAGATTCTGTAGGAAATAGAAAAGGGAGTTATAAATCAAAACATACCATAGTACCAGTATTTATATTCACCCATACCATTATCTTTTCTGGAGATCTTTGTTTCTTCATGTGTCAATTGTCTAGTGTCTTTTCCCTTCAAACTGCGGAACTCCCATTAACATTTCTTGTAGGGGCCAGTATAGTGGTGATGAACTACCTCAGCTTTTGTTTATCTGGAAATGTTTTAATCCCTCCTTTTTTTTTCTTTTTTTTTTTTTCATGGGCATTGTTCTAGTTTGCTAGCTGCTGGAATGTAACACACAAGAGATGGATTGGCTTTTAATAAAAGGGGATTTATTTCACTAGTTCTTCAGAGGAAAGGCAGCTAACTTTCAACTGAGGTTCTTTCTTATGTGGGAATGCACAGGGTAATCTCTGCTGGCTTTCTCTCCAGGCCTCTGGGTTCCAACAACTTTCCCCAGGTTGATTTCTTTCTGCATGTCCAAAGGCCTGGATTGAGCTGCAAGTGCTGAGATGAGGTATGCTGAGCTGCTTGGGCTGTGCTGCATTGAGCTCTCTCATTTAAACACCAAGCTATTAAATCAAACATCATTCATTTCGGCAGGCACGCCTCCTAGCCGACTGCAGATGTAATGAGCAACACATGAGGTTCAGGTACCATTGGCTCATGTCCACAGCAACAGAACTAGGCACCTTCACCTGGCCAAGTTGACACTTGAACCTAACTACCACAGGCAGGCACCAGGAAATGAACCCAGAGTCTCTGGCATGGCAGGTGAACATTCTGCTACTCACCACCGTTGCAGTGCCCCCTCTTTCTTTTTTCTTTTTCTTTTTTTTTGGGTGCTTGGTCTGGGATTTGAACCCAGGTCTCCCATATGAAAGGCAAGCATTCTACCACTGAACCACCCATACACCCCCCTTCTTTCATTTTTGAAGACAGTTTTGCTGTACACATAATTCTTGGTTGGCATTTTTGTTTGCTTGTTTTCAGCAGTTAAAAATATCTTCTTGCCTCTGTGGTTTCCAATGAGAAACAGATATTTAATCTTATTGAAGCTCCCTTGTATTGACACATTGCTTAATTATAACAACATGGGTTTATTCTCTTTGGATTTTTTGAGCATCTTTCACATGTATAGTCATTTCTTTGTTAAATTTTAGAAGTTTTCAGCCATCATTTCTTTGAATATGCCCCTTTTTCTTCTCTAATATTAGATTGGTATGTTTCATGGACTCCTGCAAGCTCCTCAGGCTCTGTTCACTTTTTTTCATTATTTCTGCTTTCTGCTGATGATTTATTTTGTTTTATCTTCAACTTCACTGATTCTCTTTTTGCCAGCCCTGATCTGCTGTTGAACCTTTCTAGAGAATTTTTAAATTTCTGATACTATGGTCTTTAGTTATGTTTGGTTCTTTTTCATCTTTCTATGAATATTTTCTTTAGGTTTCTCCATCATTTTCCTGATTTCCTTTAGGTCTTTGTCCATGTTTTCCTTTAGCTCTTTGAACATATTTAGGACCATATTTTTAAGATCTTTGGAGTGTCCCAGGTCTGATCCTTCTCATTGATAGTTTCTAATGCTTTAATTTTCTCCTTTGTGTGGGCCATCAATTCCTGTTTATTTGTACATTTTATAATGTTTTATTGAAACCTGGATATTTTGATATTATAGTATGTTATTACTGGAATTTAGTCTCTGAAGTATCTGTCCCTTAAGCTTGTAACTGGCCAGTGTTATGATAGAACTTTTCTCGAATGCCAGGAGCCTATTAAAAAAAATGAAGGAAAAGTATGAAAACTTCTCAGTCTTTGCAGGTTGACCTGTGCAGGTGCTCCTTTAGAGATTATCCATATCATGAGTTTGGAGAATAGCTCCAGGCCAAACATAGGGGCCTCCCTGATCCTTTCTCACATGTACCTTGTCTTGGGCATGCACATGTGTGCACTGGTTTGAAAGGAAGTATGCCCCCCAAGAAAAGCCATGTTTTAATATAATCCCATTTCATAAAGGTAGAATAATCCCTATTCAATACTGTATATTTGAAACGGTAATGAGATCATCTCCCTGGTTGATGTGATTTTTAGTCAAGAGTGGTTGTTAAACTGGATTAGGTGACGACATGTCTCCACCCATTTGAGTGGGTCTTGATTAGTTTCTGAAGTCCTATAAAAGAGGAAACATTTTGGAGAGAGAGACTCAGAGAGAGCAGAAAATGCTGCAGCACCACAAAGCAGAGAGTCCATCAGCCAAGTGACCTTTGGAGATGAAGAAGGAAGACGCCTCCTGGGGAGCTTCATGAAACCAGAAGCCAGGAGAGGAAGCTAGCAGATGACGCCGTATTCGCCATGTGCCCTTCCAGCTGAGAGAGAAGCCCTGACTGTATTCGCCATGTGCCTTCTCACTTGAGAGAGAAACCCTGAACTTCATTGGCCTTCTTGAACCAAGGTATCTTTCCCTGGATGCTTTTGATTGGACATTTCTTTAGACTTGTTTTAATTGGGACATTTTCTCGGCCTTAGAACTGTAAACTAGAACTCATTAAATTCCCCTTTTTAAAAGCCATTCTGTTTCTGGTATATTGCATTCCAGCAGCTAGCAAACTAGAACAATGTGGCCCTAGGAATTCCCCTCACTTACATGGTCCCAAATGTCCCCTCTTCCCTAGGAAACAGTTCCCTCATGGTCCCAGGTACTGCACTGTTTGTCCTACAGCCAGCAATCCCTTACTTCAGGCAGCAAGATGGACTCCTTTACCATACTGTTCTGTAGGACAGCATTGGGAGCCACCTTCTACACACAGTGCAAGTTCTGGGTTAACAGGTCCCTCAGGCCACCACCCTACAGATTTGGCCAGACATACATGCCCTTAATTGTACATGAAGCTTACTCTGTTCCCTTGAGAACTTGGACCAGGGACCTGTACTGGTAGCATGGACTGGCTCCACACAGAGCTAGTGAGGGGATGGAGGAGAGGTTAGACAGATGCCATGAGAACCTACTGCTTTTAAGTAGCCCCTCCCTTTTTTTTTTAATTTGGTGCTCACCTGATTACTGTAGTCCTTTTACTATGCTCTGGAGATTTTAGAAAGAAATTTTTGGCATTTCTTGTTAGTTGTTCAAAGCTTATGTATAGGGAACGGAGCTCTGAATTATCTCTGTCTGCCATCATTATCAGGGTGGGGCCCAAAATCCTGATGGAGAAAAATAGTGTTATTTGGTGAGACATCTTTTGGACAACGCAGAGACACTCTCATTTTGCTTACACTTCTTGGAGTCAATTCATGGGTTTTGAGGGGTTAGGAATGAAGCATTGATATGTAGACAAAGGAATTGATATGCAATATGCCGTGGTATCAGATACAATGATTGATACAACATGTCAGGGGTGGAGTCTATGGTTAAAGATGAGGATAACAAAGGGTGGGCCATGGTGGCTCAGCAGGCAGAGTTCTCGGCTGCCATGAGGGTGCCTACCCATGCAAAAATAAAAGTAAAGATGAGGATAATAAAAATTATCAGAAGAGTTTAAGATTGAGTAATCAAGACACACTTTATGGAGCAGTTAGAGTTTCAGATGGACGTTGGGGAAATAGTAGAGAATTTTAGGCTTCCTGTTCCAGATGGGCCTTGGCTATGTGAAATGCAGAGGGAGGAGTCTTGGAGACTTGGAGTTCTTAGCATACCACTGATTCTTAGTTTCCTCCTCAACCTGTGTGGGTCCAGTTAAATTATGCACTCGTGACAGATGGGCTTTTAAAACAAAATAACATTAGTGGTAGACAGCAACCATAAAGGTAACATGGTAGAAGTCTCCCCTTCTACCTCTTTTATTACCTACTCTCCTCTTATTCCCTTTAGTCTTAGAAATTTGAGACTTCTCAGACATGAGCTCCACTAAAACAGAGATAGGATGCAAGGCATTGAGCTATTCTTGTCCCATTTGAGATTCTTGGTTTTTTTCCCCATTGTTACTTTGTCAAAATCAGGGTTAGATCTCAGTATGTATGTCTGGGACCAACAGAGAAACCCCCTTTTCAGTGGCCCAGCCACCTGGTATGGCATGAAAGTTTTATTTCCTCAATGATCTGAGTTCTTACACTAGAGATGGAGGCAGGTCTAAATTCTCTTACTTTTATATCCCTGGAATGTCTTTATTCTTATAAGGTTTGTCTGAGAACCCCTCTGTTCCTGTCCACTACTAATATAGACCTTGGACTTTCTCTATGTTTGTCTATAATGGGGCTTTGAACACACTCTTTGATGTACAACAACCTAGGGTATTTCGATATGCAATAGTTAACTTTTCACACATGCTACCTAGGTTTCACTTAAATATAAAATATCTTAGATCTCTTGAATAAAAGGATATATCCTTACTAGCAGCAAGGGATAAAAAAAGCAGGTCATCTGTTCTATGACATGGAGATTTAAAAAAAATAGAGAGGAAAGAGAGGATATATAAATGAAGAAAAGCATCTGGGCAACTGAGAGAAGTCAACATTGGCTAAAAGTTAGTTGTGAATAGATATAAAGCAGAGATAAAATGGCAAAGGTGGCAGGAATAGAATTTCTGAGCCAGAAGTGTCCTTTGTGGTCATGCGGTCAGGGTTTGAAATCAAATATATGCCAATTAGTAACTATCTAACTTTCTAGAAAACAACGTCATTTGCCTTCAGTTTGCTCATTATTAGAATAAGGTTTAAATTTTAAAAATGAAAAAATATATATTTATATATAGTTATGTTAGGAAATGTGTAGTGGAATTCAGATACCTATGAGGTGTCTTAAAACTATTTCTTAAATAGGTTGACTCCAAATCTATCCCCTTGCCCAGTTTAATATACGACATACCTGGGGCTCAGATAAGTTAACTTACTTAAATTTTCCAGGGTAATTGTGGCAGAGTTGCAATTCAAATCTGCTTTTCTCTGTTGTCCCTGTCCAGTGGGCTTTTCAATGCATCATGTTTAAAGTGGCATGATTATTATCAGTAATAGCCTTAGGGATAGCTAATTAGATTAGGATCACACACAGGCTCTTGAAAGATAAGAACTATGCTGTCTTTGTCAATTCACTGAAGATTTTGGAGTTAAGGGGTAGCACGAACCTGGTGAAGGGCAGGAAAGATTAGGAAAAGGAGGCTTCCTGGAAATCAATGATTTATATTTCATCCAAAGCTCCAAAAGCATGGTGCCTAGGTGGACCCTTTCACACTATATACTCAGCCTCAAGCAATGTTTGGCTCATAAATGTACAATGAATAATACTGATTGAATACAAAACTGGAATGAATTAATGAAACAAATCAAATGAATAAATAAAATAAATGTATGCATAAGTGAAATGATGTTTGGGTTGCATACTGGCTTATCACTTATTTTTCTTTGTCTAATAGTTGAATATTCAACTTAAGGCCTAAGTAACTCATAAGGATGTAGTCAATACCTTCTGGATCACTACTGTTAGAAATATACTAATTTAACCATTCTTTCTTGAGAGTAGATAAGGACAATCCAGTCTGGTTAAGTGCATTAGATTCAGAATCAAACAAGATCAGATTTGAATCTTGTCTTGGTTCGACCACTTAGTAGCTCTGTGATTTTGAGTAGGAAGTCAAGGGGAAGAAGCAGAGAAGAGGCAAAAATGGTCAAATATGCTGATTGACAGGAACTTTTAGCAAACATATATTTGCCAGCTCTTGGGGATTCCAGGAAATATTTATTGTAAGAATTCTTTGCTTTGGGTTGGACCCTGCTTTAGCTGAATGAATAAAAACCAGTAAAATACAAATTGTTCATAGGTACTATTGTGATGTGAGCTTGGCAACACTTTTATTTGTCCTCATATATTGGGAAGCAGGAATGTAGTCAATTCCGTACTCTCAATTTGTGGATTATTCACTTACTTTGCTTGCCCTTTCACACCTTCTATTTGCTGAGATGAAGCAGAAGCAATACCCAAATTGCACTGAGTTTTCTGTTTATTACCAAATTCTGAAAGAAAAATGTCATCTCTTTTCTCTGTCTGAATTCTCAGAGTGAATTGCAACTCCCTCGTGACACCATCCCTTTACCTGGCTGTGCGATGGTTTCTGTTTGTGTTTTATTCCTCTTGTTCCCCCCCCAATCCTTCTGTCCTTCATACTAGCTCAATCACAGTAAGCATTCACATCAATTCCATTTCTGATTTGAAGAAGAGGCTTCAGAAGGTTCAGTTTAATCAACTGAAAATTGTTTCTATTTGCATTCATTTTACTCATTTTTATAAATAATAAGAGTCTCTAGTATTTGCTTGGCATACCTAAATTTCTCTTTATGATAGAGAATTTGAGCTTCTAAGTATCTGGCTCAGGCAAGAGCCACTGAAAGCCTTATGTAAGTCAAAATCCTTTTGTAGATCAAAGCCGAGGCATACCTTGATATGCCCCTTCTTTTTAGCACTTGCCTCACAGTATTGAAGAATCTATCACCCATGAAGGGAATGGGTTGCATGAGGCTTCTGGAAATAGGGTGATTTTTCCCGTCTTGGAAATGTCCAAATGACCTTAGATCTGGGAGTTCCCTAGAACCAGAACCACACTATAATACCCATTCAACAGAAGTACATTGGAACAGGTTGCAGAAGAAAAGGATCTTTTTCTACTGCTGAAGGTCTCCCTCTGACTATAAGCCCTCTTATTTGGCAGAGTTTTGTGCTATTTCAGCCATGAAAAACCCTAAGTTACCCAAGTAATGGCTATTGTAACTTAAGTCAAGCTTAAGTGCCCCAGAAAAGGAAAGCATCCATGTTTCAGGCCTTGATTCTAGCAAAAGGTAATTAATTAGCAGAGCAAAGTAGAAGTAGCATAGGTCCATGGAATGGTTCTGAAAGTATTCCATGCTGCTTAGTAGATTTATTTCAAATTCTGGATAACGGTTTTCCAAATATGGTTGTCATCTCATTTTCTTGCCTTCTTCTTGTAGGAATTCTCTCCTCTTGCCTCCTAAGTACATTAGATTATTCATCATTTCCCTAATGCTTCTAGCTTTTTCCATAAAGTGTCTTGCATGCATGTTCTCCTCCACTTGGCATCCTCTTTAGGCAAATTACTCACTTTCATCATCTGTGAGATGAAAATAAAAACACACACCTCATTGGGGGCTATTGTGAGGATTAAATAAAATGAACTGTGCAAAGGGCTTATCACAGTCTTTGGCACATACTAGTTCAATAATTCTTACTTGGCATTATTTTTATTTCTCCTCACGTGCCTGATAAATTTCTACTTGTTCCCCAACAACTATCTCAAACATACTTTTTGCTTTGATATCTTTCCTGTCTGTTCAGGCAAATCATTGCATTTTCATCTATGCTTCCATAAAATTTTGTACATATTTACATTTTACCCATCTGGAATTTATTTAGATGTCTGTCTTCTCCCAAGAACTGTGACCTTTTGAAGATGAGGGCTGTGTCTTACTCATTTTTTCTCAGTGTCTAACAGAGTTCTTCTGCAAAGGAAAGCTTCATATCTGTCAAATGAATTTTAAGTAACTGAGTGAGTGAATGAATAAGTGAATGAAAGGTTCTTAAAGAGATGTACTATAGCAGAATACAATGAAGTTTCCTGAAAGTCTAAGAGAAAGTAAGTTTTGGTTGAGTTCACTTTGCCAACTTCACTGTGCTGAAAAAACAGAGTTCTACAAGCATTTATTTTCTTATTTTATTAAACTTATTGTTCATTTTAAAGCAAATCAATTACACAGAATTGACAATTCAACCTTGTTCACAAACAGTGATGACTGAGTTCTACTGTCAAACTTGCTACATTATATCACTTATTACTTGATTAAAGATCGATTAGCAAACATTTACAAAGGCATCAGTGCATACCTGGACAGATTTGATACATTCAAAATTTCAATTCAGAAATTCTTTTCGAATATTTTGGAAAATTTACTCAGATGCACAATGATTGGCTATCCTTTTCCTATTCATTACTTTAAAGATTTTGGCTGAGTTTTTTTGGTAAGAATAACATCAAATCTCCTAGCCTCTCTTTCTAACTAGCTTTTTTTTTTTTTAAGCAGAATACAAAAATCTAATAATCTTGCAACTGGTAAATAACTTACGTAAATTATTCAATAAATTTAAAAAGTACAATTTTCAGTCTTATTTTCATGCAGTGATCAGTGCATCTCAAAATTGAAGGGACTGCCAAAGAAATATACAGATTAAAATCTAAACTTTTCAAAAGAAATCAAAGCATGCATTTTTATGAGTAGTGTAATATATAAGAATATAAATGGGATAAGTTAAGAGAATTAGTTTTTTAGCTCAGTTTTCTAGATAAGGAATGGAAGAGAAGACCTGGGAGAATCTGAGATTCTCTGATTGTGGGGAGGAGAAAAAGAGCAAAGAAAGTGATTAGAGAAAAGGAGACAATAGGTAAGAAACAAGTCAGGTTTGGGAGAGAGGTAACAGGGGAAGCTGTTGAAAGGAGAGGAGATTTGGGAGAAAGTGAGAGAAAATTTGAAGATAATTTTCAGGAAACTTGGATTCAGCTCTCTCTTCCATATTTCCAAAGAAACCACCCTCAACCCAAGCTTCAATTTGACTGACTTCCCAGATTAATCAGTGTTTCCCCTTCCCTCTGAATAACATGAACACTTGCTGTTCTAGTTTACTAGCTGCCGGAATGCAACACACCAGAGATGGATTGGCTTTTAATAAAAGGGGATTTATTTCATTAGTTCTTCAGAGGAAAGGCAGCTATCTTTCAACTGAGGTTCTTTCTTACCTGAGAAGGCATAGGGTGATCTCTGCTGGCCTTCTCTCCAGGCCTCTGGGTTCCAACAACTTTCCCCAGGGTGATTTCTTTCTGCATGTCTAAAAGCCTGGGCTGAGCTGTGAGTGCTGAGATGAGGTATGCTGAGCTGCTTGGGCTGTCCTACATTGAGCTCTCTCATTTAAGCACCAGCCAATTAAATCAAACATCATTCATTGCAGCAGGCATGCCTCCTAGCCGACTGCAGATGTAATCAGAAACAGATGAGATTCACATGCCATTGCCTCATGTCCACAGCAAAAGAACTAGGTACCTTCACCTAGCCAAGTTGACACCTGAATCTAACTACCACACTTGCTATTGGTGATTCAGTATTTTTCTGCCATTTCCTCTGACACTCCCAGATCACAGATTAGGGAGCCTGATCTTTCCTTATTTGTCTTCTGTCTGTCGTGGATTTGGCCTCTTAAAACTCCTTGTTGCACTCAGCATGAACTTGTTTGGTTAATGAACAGATGTTCATCTGACTGGCCTAACTTCTTCTATCCCAATATCTGATAATGCATCCCATTCCAGATACTTGCAGAAAGGAATGCAATAGGATTGCATTGATATAGGTCATTGATATAGGTCTGTGTTATACTGTAGCATAACTTTATGCCTTCAGAACTGGTTTCTCCTTAAGAAGAACCACATTTTCTGCCTTATATTTTCCATAAGATTGTTTGCATATCACAGATCATTTGGTTCACTAAGCATGCTGGGTAGTTGGGGACTTGGCACACAGTATTTGGTCTCTACCTTCTTTAGAACATGTCAAAACATTAGCATTGGTCAGCCTCTCACATAAGGCAACAATGTGAACATTTCTATTATTACCCTATGTCCTGGAAAGTTAAAAAAAAAAAAAAAGGATGTTAAGATGAGCTTTGGAGGAGGTAACTAAAATACCTGGTCAGAAACTGATTCTGTAAATTAATCATATGACATTAAACCCAATAAAATGGGTGACTTCCCCATGAATACAAAGAGAATAGCTACAGAAATATCAAAGGGCAGGCAAAGTCACAGAACTAACAGCTGTAAGCTCTATCGAGTAACTTTGTGAATGAATTTTTTCAGGGAGTTGTGATAGGATCACTGATTTAGTAGGTTGCTTTATAAAAATTACAAAATCAGCTTTACATCATGCTGGGATGTTTGCAAGTTGATATTTATAGGCCAAAACTAGAATGTAGTGGTGAGAATATAAAAATGAATACATCATATTGTTTTATACCACATTGCATGATTTCCCAAAGGCTGTCTTGATACATGACCCATATTTTCACTAGCACTGTTTGCTAGAGAGGAGGAATTTGGTGTGTTGTTGGAATTGTTTCCTGTTGGTATAGGAGATAGAGGCATTATCCTACCTCTTGTAATTCTATGGGTCCTGGAAGATTCCTCTTCCTGTGGCACCTGAGCCTGACGTATTAATGATTCCTTCCTTTGGAGTCAAGCTCAGATTTTTTTTGTGTAGCAAGTTTAAAAACACCCTTTTAAAGGCATTAACTTCCTAGTCCCTTACTCAGTTTGTTCAAGGATTTTTGTCTCTAATTGTAGAACCTGAAATCTTTAGGCATGTAGTAGTAAAGGTGACATTGATCACTGAAAAGGACTGTGAACTGAATAAATCCATTGGAGTTTTATCATGATCTGAAGTTATTTTCAACATTGATTCTTAAATTTAGACTATCAGTCCTAATCATCTGGGATTTGATTGACAAAATTTGAGCTCACGAAACTGTTGGAGACTAGATGGAAACAAAGATGTCTTCCAGCCTAAAGAAAAGACTAGCCCTTAAATGCCCTTCATTAGCTATGTTATATCTTTTTGCCCTTGGGCACATCGCTCCACTCAAATGGAACTCTGAACAATAGCTAGAAATTGAGGTTGGGTAGGAAAAGAAAGGGGGTTAGATTAGGTGATCTTGGGTCACGTAAAATGACAGCTTATTCCCACATGGCTGGCTCCCAAAGGCCTGACCTTAACATTCAGTTGAAACATCTGCAGAAAATATGACAAAAACACATACCTACTCAAAGGAAGACCCTTCACATGCGGCTGTTGGAATTGTTAACGAGAGAATCATGGCAAAGTCATAGGCCAAAGGGTCATCATAAACATGCAACTGCAGATCTAACAGAGGCACAATCCTAACAATCCATGGTTTGTTTTAATGTTAAATTATCCCCATAAATACCAAAACAGTTTGTACCTCAGAGTTTGCAAATAACTCATAGTTTCTGGGGAGTTAAGCCATGGATGACTATCCCCATTTAGCAGATGGAGAAACTGAAGGCTTCATAGAGTGTAATCTTTTCCCAACATCATATAGGAGAGTCTGGCCTCATATGCAAATGTTCTGATCACAAATGCAGCTTACACTAAATTTTGGAACCTGATTAAACAATCGGATGGTATTTCACATTTTTGAAAGTTATTTCCTAGAGTTATAAAGGCTCTTTTAGAAGAGGTCAAAGACTGACTTATCTAATCCAAGTACCATTGTAGTGGATTGAAAAACTAAGCCAGACTTGCCCTCTCCATCTGTCAGTTCCACTGTTGAAAGGGATAGGGCAGGGGCTTTAATGTCCATCTGGAAGATATTTATTTCACAGTATTGCTGCCCATCACCATATGGGTCAGAGAACTAGGCTCATCATCTAGATAAATATTATTGTTAAATTATTTCCCATTGTGAAGGTTTGAGCCTCATTACGTCTAAAGTAGAAAGATCACCATTAACTCAAAGTTTACAGTAAACTACCATATTCCGTTTTCGATTTGGTGTGATAAATTTAGCAAATGACACTGAAAACAACCCTCATTTGCTTAAAAGATGTAATTGAATTGCATTACAGCATTAAATATTATGACTAAATACAGACGTTATCTGTTACCAGCTCAATTTTATTTTAAAGCTTCTGGACTGAAAGACCCAAAGGATGCAACTTGGGAAATGGAAGGAATGAAAGAAATCATTAAGTGTGCTGATAAGTAATTTTTGTTTGGTTTGGTTTTTGTTTGTGCTTTCTGAAAGAGAGTTGAAAGGGTTGAAGAGGTTGAGAAAATTGTGAAGTCAGTTTTTAAAAGGACAGCATCTGCCACTTGCAATATTTATCTTACAACTGGGTACGACATGTAAATGCTGGAGGTCTGCTGATTGCACAAGCAATGGGCCACTTGCATTTGCAATTAACCACTCACACCCTTGCATTTCCTCACAAAGCAAGAGGTTGATTATGTGATTGTAGGTATAATAATTAGCACACATTAAAGGAAAAACTCAGCAGAAGTCTCCTAAGAGTGTCCTTTTAGTGAAAAGCTCAAATATGGACTAATTAACTTAGAAGGTGCAGGAGGCAGCCCCCAACATGTGCTATGTGCAAAACCCTCTGCCTGTCATTTAGTTGCTCTTATTGTATAACAGCAATTGCTTCCCAACCAGTCCTATGTGTGGATGGCTCTGTGTTCCAGTGTAGAATGGGAGAAGTGGCATAAATGAGGTGGGGGTGGGGGTGTCTCTAAACTGTCAGATATCTCCTCCTTACTCTAGGCAGATGCTGTGGAGTATTTAAAAGATCTAGACAAAGGAGAGCCTAGGAAATATACAGACACCTGTCCATCTGTTGGAATGACTTTCAGTCCTTCTTCCTCCCTTTCTTTTCTTTCTTTCCAACTACATTTGGAAGAAAAAAATAATTGAAAACTCTTTCGGTACAGACACTGTAAAAAGTTAGATAAATATATATTGCAAATGTATAGCTGAACTCACAGGAAATAAAGTTGACATTTATACAATTGTCAGCAGTAATAAATTATTAAGCATATGAGCAATATAGGTGCTTGGACTTGGTGTGGGGAATGAAATAGGCAGCAAAAGATGAAACTTGGGATTCACTCAAAATATATATAGTCGAAAATCAACAGAATTATGAGTAGAGTTTGACAAGTACTTTAAAATACATGGGATTTTAATACACTTTTAAAACTTCAGAACTGATATACCCACTGGTACTAACTAGGAATAATATTCAATTTTCAAAAAATGCAATTTACAAACTTGATCTAATGGGCAATATAAATGGAACATGGCATTCTGCATTCAAGAATATACATTCTTCAGAAACATACATGGAACTGCTATGACAGTTGACTGTATACTAGTTAACAAATATTAAATAACATTTCATAGACAATTTACACTGACACAAAATAAAAGAAGTAAAAAGAGAGAGAAAAATCAATCCTCTTTCCTATGATAAACAACCCATTTCTAAATAATCTTAAGTGAAATAAAAAAATAAAATTAGAAGTCAGAAAATGTGAAAATATTGAGACCCAAATGGCAGTGAAAATATATAGCATTAAATGCTCATATTAGAGAAGAAAGTTTAAAAATTGACCATCTAATATTCAAATAAAAGACAAAAACAAAATGAACAAAAAACCAGTAGAATGGAGGGAACTATAAAGTAAGTAAAGAAAATAATAAATCTGAGCAAAGGAATAAATGGGAATATCGATGAAACAAAATCTAATTCTTTGAATGACTAACGATTAAAAAGAAAACAATTAGCAAAACAAGTATGGAAGAGAGCATAAACAAGCAACATTAACAATGAAAAGGAGACAACACTGCAATTAAAGTAGAGATTAAAGAAGTCAAGAGATAATACTATAGAATGACTTTATAATAATACACTTAAAATGTAGTCAAAATGGGCAGTTTCTCAGGAAAATACAAATTATCATAACTGACTAAAAATGAAATAGAAAGCTTAAAGAAATATGTAATTATTAAATAAATCAAATCAGTAGGAAAGCTTCTAAATCCCAAACCCCTTAGTCCTAGGTGGTATAGGGGTGAGTTTTACCAAAATATCAAGGAATGTAACACACTAAGTCTTTCAGAAAATGTATAAAAGGGATATCTCATTTATGAGGCTAATAGTGCCTTATTACCAAAGCAGTCAAGAAAGAAACAAGAAAAATATAGACCAATCTCATTTATGAGCATAGAGGCAAAAATAAATGGAGTCTAGCAAATTAAATTCATTGGTGTATGTTGAAAATTAAATCATTGTTACAAGAAGGTTTTAGCTAATGAATATAAAGAGGTTTCAAAATAATACTTTAAAAGAGAAAATGCTATGATCTGACCAGTAAAAAAAATTTGATAAATTCAGTTTATGCTTATTAGAAACTACGCTTAGAAAACTATTAGTAGAAGTGAACCTTATCTTGATTAAGGGTATCTTTCAAAAATATAGTGCAAATAGCATCGTAAATGATGAATTGTGAGAAGTATCCTATTAAATTAAAGACAAATATGCTTGCCATCGCTATTTGTATTGTACATGGAATGATAGGTCCTATGCAGTGTGATAAGATTAAGAAAAATAAAATAGATCTTATTGGAAAGGAAGAAACAGAGTTATTATTCTTCATTTATAATATTATCATTTGTGTGAGGGATCTAAGAGGTCCTACATACTGTTTGAACTCTTAATAGAGTTCAATAACACTGCTAGATATAAGATCAATATACAAAAACCAATGAAATTTTCTATGTATGAACAACAAATAAGTAGAAAATATATTAAAAAAAGATGCCATTAACAGTAACAACCAAAAGAGTGTAGGCATAAGAAAAATCTAACAAAAGTTGAGAAAACCCTTGTATAGAAAATTATGAAACTCAAGCTTCATATTTGGAAAACATAAAAGAAGATCTAAATAAATGGAAACAATATACTTTGTTTTTATAGTAAAGGGATCACTACTGTAAGGAAAGCATTTCTTCCAAAATCATCTATAATTACAATGCCATTACAACCAAAGTCAAAACAGAACTTCACAAACTCATCATAGAATAGTTGTTTGGTTTGGTATTTTCTTTTTGAAAAGCAAAGAAACAAAGTAGCCTTCAGGATCTTAAGAAGGAAAGTAGGGAAAGATTTTCCTTATCTGAACAAAAACTTAGTCTAGAAATTTAAACTGTGGAGATGGCACAGAAATAGACAATAGACAAACAGCGCAAGAACAGAAAAAAAAAGAACCCAGGAACAGACTCAAATATACATGGCATGAGGCTAATGACCCAGGTGATGTTACTAATTTGCAGGGGAAGGGATAGGCTATTCAAAATCCAAAAACAAAAAAGATACCATCCAAATAGAAAAAATAAAGTTAGGCCCCTTTCTAACACATAGAAATAACTTCCAGATGGATTAAACACCAAAATGTGAGAAGAAAAACTGTTAAGCATTTAGAAGGAAATATATGCAAGTATTTTTATAATATTATGATAGGGAGGAATTTCTTAAATAACATTAAAAAAACATAAACCACTTAAAAAAAAGACTATATTCAAACCAAAACTTCTATTAAATAAATGAAACCATACACAGAAAAGACATTAGTTTCATAGTGATGGTGTGTGCCTAGGAATCTGTTACTTAGTTTTCTGTAAGCTTTAAATGTTTGAAAAGCTTCATAAATAAAAATTTTAAACAATGAAGATTAAAGATTTTTAAAAAATATAAAATAGAGAATCAGACAGTTGAGAGTTGATAAGTTCAGTTTTTCAAAAACAAGAAAATGTTTCTCTCCCCTCTTTCTCTCTCCACCACCCTCCACCCCAGCTGCAGTGTTATTCAGTATTATTTATACTACTTATAAGCACTTGCCTCCAGCCTCTCTCTAGTTCAGTTAAGGACACATGCAGTCACCATGCTGAGCGTATCTGGGACTGACTGTAGACAGAATTATGACTAAGAAGTATCTATGTTCCAAGCCCCTCGAGGCACTTTCTCTTCCAGATACAAAATAGTGTTTATAAAGTCTGTGAAAAAAAATCTCTGTCATGTAGTGGATGTATGTTCAATTCCATAAGATGGCACCCAGTCATGACATGCCGATTTGCTCATGTATGTAGATAATACCCATTGAGTGGTAATCCAGCTTGTAAATTTGCACAGACAATCCTTAGAATGGGCCAGTTGGCACTCACATTCTATGTTCCTTTCATTTGTCCTTATTCTATTTTATAATTGTCCAAAGTTGCCAACCCACCCACCCACCCACACCGATGGCAAGTAGGTAGGGACTCATTCGCCCAAGGTGGTTTTATTATATGAGGTCCCTTCCCTCAGTTGACTTTCTATGGGGGTTTACTCTTTACATAAATCAAGCTTGTATTTTTTTTTTTAGGTTATTGGTGATGCCAAAGGATAGTTGAGTTTATGGTAACATGGGAAGTATGTAGAAGTGAGCATAACCTGAATTGTCCTCTCGTCACTAAAGTGTCTACTGAAGCAGGAGGATAGGACTGCCAGTTTACTGTTCTGTCCCTGGGAGCTGACCCAGAAGGCAAAGTGTAGCACCAACATGAGATCAGGATAAAACTGGATAAACACCAGCTTGATACATGTAAATGAAATCACCTGGTTATATGTAAAAATGAGACCAAACGATTTTTACTTTAACGTTAAAGTAAAATCAAAACCTCTCGCTGTGGTTTTGAGTCAAGGCTGAATTTATGTGACTTATTTGGTGGCTACTTGGAATCTATTTTCATAGTCTGAAAATAGACTATGGGTGGGGAAGGGTCTCAAGATGTACAGATATTAAAAGATCTTTCAACTCATAATGCTGATATCTAAAATTCTGAAGACCTCCCTTCAGCTAGAGAATTTGATGTTTACTAAAGTGTCAAGTTTATCCACTTCAGGAAGTGCTATGGAGTGGACACTTGACTTTTCAGGCCATTTCTATCATTTCTGTGGTTCCTTCCCCTGGCTTTCATGTGTCTTTGCTGCCAATGGCCCAAACCTGAACCTCATCAAAGGACTGTCCTTGGGCTACCAGAGTCACTTTACAGAGAGCTAGAGTTGCCTGGGAGCTTAAATCACACCACCACTCACTCCCACATGACCCTTAGCCAAGGACCACCAGGGATGTGACTTTGAAAGGCCATCTCCTTCACCTTGAATAAGATAGGGACAACTCTAGAGTAACTCACTCTCCAGGGTTCCTGCAGAGGATCAGGCTGAGACGGCTGCCACAGTCCTCAGCCTAAAAACCATACACTTGCGTGGCTTCTTTCTTGTCCACATCTTGTTTCCCCATGGCCCTGGTGTTTTTTTCCTGGAGGCACCTACTCAATACATCACTTTCAATTGCATCTTTATTTTGGGATCTGCTTTCTGAGGCAACCAACCTAAGATAAGCTATCATTTTAAATACTTGGATGCTTTATGAGAACTTTTCAGAAATGCGGAAGAGAACTCAAGGTTCCAGAGCACCTGAAGCAGCTAAGATTGAATCCATGAAGGGAGAAGAGGGAAGCAGAGGGAGGAAGGTTTTCACTAGACAGTCTGGATGTCCAAAGAAACAGCAAGCTGTTTACAGGTCACCTCTGGACAAACCTTGTCTATGATATTAGAAACTTTCCTTAGTTCTTTGAATTGTTATCCTTGTGAAAACAGCTGTGGTGTTCCCTGCTTTGATACCTTGCCCTTCAACTCCTCTGTCTTACTTCAGAATGATCTTCATATGTGAGTTTAAATAAATATGTTTGTAAAGTGAGACTTTACAACCCTTGACTTGGTAGGCTACTTGGAAACATGTCTCAGAACTCCATCTGGTTTTGGGAAACATCCATGCTTTATAAGGATGTAAATTCTCTACCAGTTAAGAATCCAGTCATGAGAGGGGCAAATTATGAGCTTAGGCCTCCTTTAAGAATTCTTTGTTTATGAATACACGTAAAGTAAAAACTAAAAGCATGGTTGGAGATGATAAACACCAAGTTGAAATGGTGGTTATTTCCCGGGAGGAAAGGAACGAAATGGTATCGGTGAGAGGTACATAAGGATTCATTTTTATCTATCTATCTATCTATCTATCTATCTATCTATCTATCTATCTATCTATCTATCTATCTATCTATCATCTATCCATCCATCCGTCTAATTTATCTAATCTATCTACCTATCTGTCTATTTTTTATTTAAACTGGATTGTAGGAACAGAAATATTTAAAAAGAAAAGAAAGGAAAGGAGTTGCCTCAAATATTTTCAAGTAAAGAGACTGAGGTAGTTGAATAAAGGAAAATGGAGAATATCATTTGCTTTAAAAGCATAGTCAGTTGGCTAGGAGCTAAGAGAGGCTTCCCACATTCTGAATGTACAGTCCCTAGAGAAGCACTGGTCGATGGAAATTTCTGCAGTGATGGAAACATTCAATACATTCGCTTTCCAATATGGTAGCCACTAGCTGCAGGCGGCTATTTACATTTAAATTAATTAGAATTTTAAGAGATTAGAGGTTCAGTTTCTCAGTTGCAGTAGCCACATTTAATAGGAGGGATGGGGACAGTTACTTAAGCTCATAGTTAGTAAGGGGTTAGATCAAGGCTTAATTTCTGACTCCCATCCTCTAGCACCCACCACTTTAGCTGAAGGTAAGGAGAAATGTAAATAGGGAAGACCTATTTCATGCCTTTATATTTCTCTATTCGAGACTCTGGGAGGATCAGGTATCTTCCCTCATCCTCTAGGCACCCTCTCCATCAGCAGGCCACCTTTCTGTATGACTTCCATTTGGGTTTGTGGAAAGCATTAGCAGAATTTGAGTGGGAGGGAGGAGAATGAGATTGGGATATGTGTTCTCAAGCTCCCTTCCTGGGGACTTTGAGGGTACAACTTTTGACAGTTAGACCTCGCCACGTGGCTCTCCTTGAATCAGGACACAAACTGCACTCTCAAATTGAGTGATGGAGAAGAGTTTAGTATGTAGTGTATTATAAACATATGGGCAGAGCATAGTAGGGAGATAATATAGAACCTGGGGTAAGTAAACATGAGGCAAGTAACTGGGAAATCAAAGCCATGTCTAAGCCTGGAAGGAAGAGATGAGCAAGAAGTTTCCCAATGCAAGGATGAAGTCTCTTCGTCCTCTCTGCTGTAAGGTGTCTGCAAGTTTTGTTGGTGAGGTGGGAATCCTACTGGGGCCATGGGCAGAAGAGAGGACTTACATTTTCCTGTATTTCATTATGTACTAGACCGTTTAGTTACTTGGAGTTCAGTCATTTGTTATTGAGTCTCTCCAATGGATAAGGTATCGTATTAGCCAATTTTGGGGACATGAATTAGAATAAGGTCTTGTCCTTGCCCTTGAGGCCTTTGCTGTCTAGTTAGATATGTAAAACATTCATGAATGAAGCTGCTGTACTCTAAATAACAGTTGCCAAGTGAAATATATTACTAGTGCACATAAAATATATTTGCACATTACATTTGCATGTATCATCTCTGCTTCTTATTGACTGTGTGGTCTTTGGTTGGGTTGTTTTATTCCTCTGAGCCTTTGACCAGCAAAATTAGGATATCTTTCAGAGTTACTTTGAATAAAAATGATTATTTGTGAAGTGTGTTCTCTTGCCTTGTGAACATCTCCACCTGGATGTCTAATAGATATCTCAACTCTTGAATTTAGCGTATTCTAAATGGATTTCTGATTTACTCTGCAAATGTTCTTTCCCTATCATCTTCCAATCTGAGCAAATGGTGACATCATTAAGCCAAAAGATGGAACAACCCAATGTCCATCAACTGATGATTGGATAAATAAAATATGGTTTGTACAGTGAATGGAATATTATTCAGCCATAAAAATGAATGAAGTCCTGATATACGAGTCAACTTGGATGTACCTTGAAGGTACCAGTTGAGTGAAATAAGCCGAGTCGCAAAAGGACAAATATGTATAATCTCACAGATTTGAAACAATCACAACAAGCAAACTCATAATCAGAACCTATAATATGTGTTACCAGGGGAAGAGATGGAGAAAGAGAATGGGAAGTTAAGGCTTAAAATGTAAGTTAGGCCATGGTGGCTCAGCAGGCAGAGTTCTCCTCTGCCATGCCAGAGACCTGGGTTCAATTCCTGGAGCCTGCTCATGCAAAAATAAAAAATAAAAAAATAATAAAATGTATAGAATTCCTATTTGGAACCATGAAAATGTTTTGGTAATAGATGGTGGTGATGGTAGCACAACATTGTAAATGCAATTAACAGCTCTGAAATATATATCTGACTATGATTAAAGGGTAAATATTAGATTATATATACAGTAATAGAATAAAAATTTTTTAAAAAATCCATGAAACTACATTACAAAACAGTGACCTCTAAATTAAACCATGGACTTTAGTTAATAGGACAATTATAATAATGTGCGATCATCAATTTTAACAAATGTTCCACAACAATGCAAGGTGTTGATGGTGGGGTGGTGTATGGGAATCCTATACTTGATGCATAATTGTTACTTAAATACACAACTTCTCTAATTAAGGCAAAAAAAATAACCTGCCTAGTCAAAGAGATGTTAGAAAAATAATTAATTTTGTGAATGATATCTAAATTAACATCAGGGTTTCTGATAAATTGTAATTGCTTTCATAGCAAATTAAAACTGAGTTCAGTAGATACACAATATTCTGTAATCCATGAAGAGGTGATATTGCCTCTCAACACAATACAGTCTGTTGAAAGAAAGACTCAATTTGGGCGATTGAGCCATCAAATGCACAAATTACAGTAGGACCATGGTAGTGACAATAATGTCCACCAGATAGTTGATTGCCTCCAAACATTTCTCAGCCTCTCTTGTGGTTGAAGTCATATGACCAGTTCTGGCCAATACCTGTGGCACCACTGATTAAAGGAACAAGGGATGGGTGTGAGTCCTCCATGCTCTCTCTTCCCTTGAAATAGAGATTCTGAATGTCAAAGGTGGCCATGGTGACTTTATGACATAGTGGAGAGTTATTCCTGTGCCCTTAGGAAATGTAGAATAAAACCCCTTGCTGATGTGTGCAGTATGAAAATGGTGTGCAGTGTGAGTGAGATATAAATCTTTACAGTGTAGAATTACTGCTATTTGGAGGTCAATTTGTCACTCCAGCATTACCTCAACTAATACAAGTACCACCCGTGGGGAAATAGGTTTGTTTCCTGGCTTTTCTTAATATATGGCCTAGAACTATATGTAGATATTTATCTGGAACAACGGTGCATTTTTTTTTTTTGCATGGAAAAGAGAAGGAGCCATGACATCTAAACTAATAAATAACGTCATTGCCGAAAAAAAAAAAAAACCTGTCCTCATTTGTATAGTTTATAATGATAATGAAATTAACAAGAAAAACCAAAAAAGGAATACTCTGAATATAAAATGTTTTCCATCTGATTTTTCTTCCTTTCTAAATATACTACACAGATGTAAAGGCACCTGGATGTGCTAGGAATCAAAATTGTGAGCGTCTAATGTGGAAATTCAGCATATTAGCATGTAAAAATGCAATGGGATAGGCTTCCCTGCAGCTGTTTCTGCTGCACAGTTCATTGTCTGTCTCAATTAGAAACCCATCTTTTGCAATACCATTTCCTTCTCTGTGGTTGATTTGATCAAACATCGTATTGTTGAAGCCAAAAACATAGCTTTACCAAATCAGTCATCGTATTGTTCAAAACTCATCATTCATTACATTATTCTTCATCAATGCTTATGATACTAATATCTGCAGAGGAACTGAACTCAAATGAAGCTTTTCAAATCCACTTGACTAGAAGGAGTCTGTGAACAGAGTTTTCCTCCTTATTTTTTTTAAAGGAAGCTAAATGATTCTGTCTTGTATGGATCATGACAATACCAAACAGATGCAAATAAATATTAAAGTAATATATTTTAATGTTGGATCACAGCCCAAATTCTTTGCCCCAGAAAATTACATAAATGCTCTATTGCACATGTGGTTTATATTTAAGGTGTAATGAGTTGTTCAAATAGAGAAGGGCAGGCAACCATATTAAAAATAAACATCAAATTTTAACAAAGACACATCCACTTAGTTTGCAAATAGCCCTAATGGTTTCAGTGTATTTCAGCTACTCTATATATAATATCTTTGGTTGAAACTCAATTTCTAATGTCAAAACCTCCCAGTGAATCTGGAAAGGTTGCCACATATAATTCTTTTATGGAATAATTGTTCATCTGTGATCACATTGGTTGAGTGATCACAGTGTGTGAAGTGAGAGTAAAAACAAGAGTTAAACAGGGAAGCAAACAGTATATGAATACTTAAGACTGGTTACTAAGGGCCACATCAGAAGTCAGTTTCCATCTCTTTGTCAAATGCGTGGTAATGCAACTACCCCACCCCATCCTGGGTACCTCCCATCTGGGGTCTGATGTTGCCTAGAGCTGTTTTGGAAACCTGAGGGCAAATAATAGGTTTACTTTAGTTTAAAGACACTAATGAAGCAAATTTTAAATGCTTATAGTACATACAATACACATATATACCACAGGCTTAGCATTTGCCATCTTGTCTGCTTATAATAACACGAATCTGCTTGTTGCCTCAATAAGTGAGCCCAAAGAAATGCTCAGCCCAAAGAAATGCTGTGGGCTGTCTTTGCAAGAGATCAAGGAGTAGAACCTATGTTTCCAATAAACCCCTATGTTCTAGATTATAGTTTATGAACTATGAAATGTTAATTCCACTGGGGTCTTCTTATTGTTTCAACCAATAAAGTGCCAACCAGTGTTGCAATGGAACAGCTAATCCCAGATTTTCCCATTGCCTAGGGCTCAGTCATTGGTGATGGCACATCCCTCTATGCTTGCTAGAGACTGGGGGAACAATTGTATCACCCAGGTGGACTAACAGATGAGTCAAGGGCCAAGATCATTTTGAGTGAGTGGTTTCCAACTCTGCAGAAATGTGAGAAAACTAAACAAAGAAACTAGTTGGGATTATACTCCCTAAATCTTTTAACCTCAGTCAGTGCATTAATTAGGTCCTCAAATTAGTTACCTGCTTGGATATTTTTTTCTGTCCATGATGGTCATTAAGGTGAGTTTGAATTTCCTATAATATTAAAATGAATTCAAATTCTTTCTTAAGTTCTTATATTTCTTGCAGTTTTCTCCTTTCTAAAAGTCAGAGGCTATTTTTCACCTACCCATCAAATATGACTTTCCCAAACATCTGAAACTTCTCTGGGTTCCTGAAGCAGATTTACCAAAAAAGATAACATGGAATAAAATCTAGTTAGTTACCTAAGATGAATTTAACATCTGGAATTTGCTTGGATCCTCTTTCTGCTAGCTAGATCACTGAAGGTTTTCACAGAGAAATAGAGTCCACTGGTTCCTGGGTTATTTCCTGCCATATGTGACTGTAAGATGTCCTGTAAAAAGCTACATTTTTCTTTGACAGGAAAGTCCATTATTCATTCACCAACAGGGAGGAGCCCACAACCTCCTGGGGATTTTTTGCATTTTATGGAGGGATGAAGCTATGGCAGTTTCACAAGGCATTACTTGTGGGTGGGACCATTAGACAAAGAGGAGGGAGAGCATGGGACTAGAGAGAGTTCAAAGTCTGTGGATGGTTGGCAAGAAAGTCTGAAAGAGGTCCATTTACAGTAGAGGCAGAAAAACAGAAAAATAAAAATATCTATGGAAATTTTGCAGTAAAAATGGAAAGCCCCTTTACATGAAATTGAATGGGACGAACCCATTTGGTTATTAATTGGAAGTAGAAAACAATATTTTCATCCACTTGCTATATATATATTAACGTTGTCTTATTTCTTGCATCAAATTTTCTATTTTTTAATTACTAAAGTAATATATGTGTAAAGTTAATTAAATAAGTTATAAAGATATATCAGTGTATCATCTCTTTCCCTTGCTTTAATAACTACCAAAATGAAAAAAGAGTACATATCCTATAAATATGCTTTTCAAAGCGTGGTCCATAAGTTAGCAACCTTGTAATCCTGGGAACTTATCAATGCAGAGTTTCAGACCCCAATCAAACCTACTGAATCAGAATCTGCATTTAACAAGATCCCTGGTGGTTCATATGCCTTTTAAAGTTAAGAAGTGTTCCCCTATAACACCGTGCTCTATCCTATAGAAATACTAGTGCATATGCATAAAGATATGTGTATATATTTGTAATAGCAACACTTTAGAAGAAACAAAAATGTCCATCTGCAGGAAACATGAATAAATCACCATGCAGCGATAAGGTAGAACATTACACAGAGTTACTTCTTTCTCTTAGTCTCAGCCTTTCACCATCTGGGTGATGATGCTACAGAGACTTCCTTGTCTTAATGCACAGGTTCAACAATGTTTTTCTAAATAGAAGGAGATCTACCACAAAGAGATGCCATTGGATTCTAGCAGCATCTAGAACAAGTTTTTCAACAGCTTTTATTTTTTTTCAGATTGTGTGTTATACAAAGACACCTTATGATTTTTGAATTATATATTATGAATAACATAATGTAATAAATTAAATGAATGCTCAATTAGCAGGAAATCTGATTCTCTCTATGTTCTTTCACTTCTTCTCTGTTTATTGCCAGCCCCTCTCCCTTAAGTTGACCAACGGAAGTATATTCCATTCACAGGGTGTCAGATCTGCTCCCAAATGCTGAATTGCAGCCGAGTTGGAGTGTCCTCAAGTCCCCTCCTAAAGACCTTGCTATCTCACCACTTACTTTCTTTTCTGCTGTGAAAAAGGAAGTTTAAGCACTACAACATGGCTGAGCTCCACCACTCTGAGTATGGACTTGACAACCTGAATGCGTGTGTCATGAAATGGGGCTTAGCAATGGTAGTGACAGGCCACGTACCTAAATGAACTGGAAGGTCTGCCTTCTCCATTCAGAGCACAACCTGAGACCCTTCAGATGCTCCTGCTAGGAAAGAAGAAAAACATTGCAGCATTCAATATTTTCCCTTAAAATATGAAGTTAATGGAGCAGCCTGATGAATATAATGTATTTATTTTGATCCGTAACATACTGTTTGATATATTAGGATGAATTTTAATTTAGCTATAGTAAACTAGAAAGAAGTGTACCAAGATCATCTAGGAAAGGCTTATATACATTTTTTTTTTACAACGAAAATAATTTTTCAATTTGATATAAAATTCAGATGCCAGTAGAAGAAGCAATTGTTGGATGGTTAGGGTGTCTGAACAGATGCTTTTTTGGAGAGAATCCATGAATGCTGGCCGTGGATTACAAAGCCATGTACAATTCATTACTGCATTGTAGGCATTCATATACTTCCATTTTTATCATATCTTGAGGCCAAGGATTTTTTAAAACGGTCATCTAGCTTTCAGAAAACTATGAATTATGGTGAAAGCAGTGTTCTTTCTCTGACTTTAATGTGCTCATTTAAAGAAAAGTTACAGGAAAATACTTTTGCTTAAGCTCTGAATATGACCCTCCAGCAATCCCTCACATAAAATAACTTGCCATTAATGACTTTCTGTATTCTCCATGCTCATTGAAAATTACATTAATATTTTCTTAACCTTACAATAGCATCCAGAGCAAAAGGATGTTTGTCATTTTTAGAATTATAATCAAATTGTAAAAAGTCAGGCCCTGACTCACCAGAACAATTGAAGATTGCTGTGGAATTCTTGAATCAATCAGAGAGGGCAGAGAAAATTTCACCTGGTAAGTGTCAAGCACAGAAAATGAAACCATTTGCTTTCCATTCTAGCAAGAATGAAATAAAACCTTGACCTGGTGCCTTGTTAGGTGAATTTTAAGGGTTACTTAGTATGAAGAGTAGTTAATAATCAATGTGATTTAATAGTAATACAAGGAAAAGCTCGGCAAAAAAAAAATACAAAAGTTTTGAGCATAACGCTTCTCAAACTGGTTACTACATAGTCATTTGTAGTCTTAAAGAAGTGAAAGAAGGGATTAATATAACATGGAGAGATTTTTGGCAAATTTTTTTTCCTGCAACTGTTATTTATTTTTTATTTTTATTGGAGAAGTTGTAGATTTACAGAAAAATCATGCTTAAAATACAGTTCTCATATACCATCCCATTATTAGCATTTTGCATTAACGTGGTACATCTGTTATAATTTATGAAACCCCATTTTTGTAATTGTATTATTGTCTGTATTCCACCATTTACAGTAGGGTTCACTGTTGTTATAGCACTGTTTTAAAATATATATTTTTTCTAGTAACGTATATACAACCTAAAATTTCCCCTTTTAGGAGAAATATATATATAATTCAGTGCTGCTAATTACATTCACAATATTGAGCTTCTATCACCATCATCCATTAATTTTGGCAAGTTTGAGAGTGTTCGTTACATGCTTTCCATTTAGGAGCAATTCTGATTTTATTTTGTTTAACCTAAATACTTTTCCACTCTGTTACTGCCTGTGAGAGACCCATTATTAACATGCATTTCCTTCTACATCTTCATAATCTTGCACCTATCCTAGTTCTCAGCATAAGCAAGTACTCAGTACATATTTGATATGAATTTAACACAGTTTCTTTTGTTCTGTACTGTAGTGACTTTGATAGTACCAGCTAATTCGAACAGTGAGCAGTTAGTCACTCTATTGTAATTAGATGGGTTACAAAAAGGACCATCAATTTTCAAACACTACATTTATTCCCTTAAGATCATTTAGGATAAAGAAAAACATAACATCCTTACAGGATACTTTTAAAGTAATTTTTGGATAATGGGGACTGTGTGAACTTACTACAAAAGTGTGCAGATTAGAGTGACCACATGGAGAGTTTATAAGATGGAGTGACTCGAGCACCGTGCAACGCTATTTTAGCTTCTTGGAACAAACTCGTTCCTAGAAGTCATTACAGAATTATTTAATTAATTGTCATTATGTGTAATTCTAGAATTTGATCATATGAATATCATAATCATAACAGCACTATAGAGAACAGTAATAAAGCAAAGTTGACAGCAATAGATTTATTGGAAATTGCATCCAAACCAGGCGTAAGAGTGGATTTGTGATCTGTGTTCATCTTGATTTAGGACTGTTACGTTTCATAAAACGAGTATGTCTGACGATTTTGCTTATGTAATATATGATAGAGAAAATATTTTTGCATCATAAATCAATAATGGAATTGCCTAATTCTTATTGATGTATGGCTAAATGGAATGTGGGCCAGAGCCAGAGGCTTGCACGTAGAACCCTGGAGCTTCCTGCGCTCCTTGGGCTGGCAATTTCCACAGAATGGTCTCTGCAAAAAAGAAATTTCTCTCTTTCCCTGGGTTCCTATATCCCTGGAAGTGTGAAATGAACTCACAGAAAACTAAGTTTATATTCTTGCAATTTTTAAAGATCTGAAGTCAACGGATCAATCGACTATCCTGAAGGGGGATCATAAATCTCAACTGAGCTTCTATTAATTAATAATGAAGAATGATTAATAAACTCCTAAGTGTCAGGCTTGTGAATATTTTTATATTAAATCTATCCTTTTTGGGAGTATTTGTCTGAGAGTAAGGAAGAGTAATCCCTTCAAATAATCTATTAGCAACATGAAAGCAAACTAAAAATCAGCAAGAGAAGGTAACAGAAAGAATCTCCAGTCATTCCACTAACAGGCAAGACAAGCTAAATGGGCTTTGAGGTCAGAGAATAACTTGAGCAAAAGAAACCATAAGAAACAGAGCCCCCAAAGCTGTAGGCCCTAAAGACACACTCTCCAAATGCCAGATTACAAGTCTATGGCTAGCCTATAGGGGGAAGAGGGCAAGCTTTGGCCCCAGGCAGCAATGCAGAAATTTGAATCCTGGGTCTCACAGCTATTAGCTAGCAGAAATAGCTGTGAGACCTTGGGCAAGTCAACCCTCTGAGATTTAACCACTCTTCAAAAGTGGGGATAATAGTGAAATTATAAAAATATATGTGAAGGATCTGTATCTGTATACTTTGTTTTTAAGCCTTTTCCCAAATAAATGCAATTTCTTATATCCAACATTGTGGAATTAATAAGCAATTGTATAAGCTTGTCCTCATTCCATTTCCTCATCTTCTACCTTCCCTGACCCATCCTCCAGCCCTTTACACACAGTAGGATGGACCATACTTTTTTTTTTTTTTTAAAAAGCACATTTGTAAAATACAGAATATATGCCTGCTAAGAAATAGATGGAGTCCTGTTGGAAAAATAGAGATATAAATATCAATCATAATATAACATGTCCAGTGCTGTAAAAGCTTGTGAACACAATGCTGTGACAGCACAGAGGATGGATGACCTGAATTTCTCTGGAAAGCAGGGGGAGAGCAGAGGAGTCAGGAGTGTGGCATTTAACTGAGCTTTAATGAATGTAACAATGCTTACCAGGCACAGAAAGTAAATACAGATCAACAAGAAAGAATTTCATGTGCAAAGAAACAAAAGCGTAAAATTACATCCTATTACCAGTATGGTTGGACAGTAGAGTGTGAAGGGGGGAGATGAAGAGAAGGACCAGGGAGACGGGTAGGGAGTGCCTAGAGATGAGGCTGGCAAGAGGAGCTGGGGCCATGTTGGAAGGGAAACTCTAACTGGCATAAAAAGATGGAAACTTTTAGGTAGATTTTTTTGCATGAGCAGACACCGGGAATTGAACCTGGGTCTCCAGCATGGCAGGTGAAAACTCTGCCTGCTGAGCCACTAGGTTGATTTTCAAACTCTTTTTTTAAATATGAAATAAATGCATGTGTTGAAACATATATGATATGCATGTATGATGTAACAGATTGTTTTAAAGTGAATAAGCACATAAGCAACCTCCAGGTCAGGAAGCAGACAATTTCTAGGCTCGTAGAAGTCTGCTTCTGCATATCTCTTTCTAATCGTCCTCCCTTGCTCTCCCATAACCATAGTCTCTTTTGCCTTTTATGATCATCAACTCCTTGTTCTTCTTTGTGGTCTTACCACCTGTGGTAGGTAGAATTATGACCCCCAAAGATGTCACCCTAATCACTGGAACTTGTGAATATGTTACCTTATTCGGCAAAATGGACTTTAAAATTTGACTAAATTAAGGATCTTGAGATGGGGAGATTATCCTAGATTATCCAGGTGGGTCCCTCCAGGGTCTTCATAGATAAAAGAAAGAAGCAGAAGAGTCAGAGTCAAAGAGCTGTGACAATGGAAGCAGAGGCCAGACTGCTGTGATTGCTGGCAGGAGGCTACAAGTCAAGGGATGTGGGCAGCCTTTAGACATTGGAAAAGGCAAGGAATGGATTCTCTTTGAGGGGCTCAGAAGGAACACATGCCTGTTACCACCTTGGTTTTAGCCCCAAAAGACCCATTTCAAACTTCTGATCTCCACAACTGTAAGAAAATAAATTTATGTTGTTTTAATTCACTGAGTTTGTCCTCATTTGTTAGAGCAGCTATAGGAAATTAATACATCTGTCTTGTGTACATCCCTACACACTAGAGTTTAGTTTGCCTTTTTTCAAAAGTTTTATAAAGGAATCTTGAGCATTTTCTTTTGTGCTGGCTGCTTTTTTTGTTGTTGTTGTTCAACTCTATGCTTTTGACATTAGGCTGTTTTCAAGGCATGAGAGTGACATAACCAGATCTACATTTTATAGTTTTTCTGGTTTTCAGTGTTCTGCCACCAGCCTGGGAGCACAGAGGATCTTGAGATGGGGGGATGGGCTAGCACTACACACCTGGCAAGAAATGGCCAGACTTGAAATAAGGCAGTGGACACAGGGACAGGGGAGGAGAGCTCGCAATTGACTGGAGTTTAGAACAAATAATGGTTAAGAATTGATGTCTGTTTGGACACGGGATGAGAGGGTGGCTAAGAATAATTCCAAGAATTCTAGCTTGGAAACTGTGGGGCTGGAGGGTGGTGATCCTAGGAAGAGTTGCTGGGCCAAGGAGAAAGCTAGCATCTTCAGGCTGAGATGCTTGAAGTTCATACTAATGGATGTTTCTAGATGTCAAGAAGTTCCATCTAGGGATAACATTTTTGCTGCTGGGTTGCCCTTCTGTTCAGGTCATGCAGATGTACAGGGAACAACTAACATCGATGGATGAATCCAGTTTTAAAAGACAATGGGAATGTCCTTCTTTATCGCAGTAATGGATAATTACTTTGTCGTTCAATGAAAGTTAATTCCTACTCCCCTTTCCTGCTCCATCACAAAATAGGCACAATTATATATCACACTCAGGGTGCTATAATTAAATATTAGCTTTTGCAGAAATACATTCCAAGAGGCAGCTGATTTAGGCACTTGTCAGGTTTATCACACAACAGATAAATGTTTTCTTCATGTAGCTTAATATAGTAGGGTATCTGCCTATGAATGGGAGTGTTTCCAGATAGTCAGGGCAAACGGTCCATTTATTGCATCTGACAGGTTTATTGCTCTATCAGTTATTTGCTTAGGGAGGATTTTATTATATGTAAAATACTGACATAAATTATGGGGAAGAGAATTGATTTTTTTTTTTACTTAGATTTGATTCATTTTTCATCATTTGTATGTGACAAGTTTGATATTGGACATTTTCTCCTAGGGTATTTATTTAGTTTACAAGTTATTTTCCTGGTTCTACAAATACTAGTATTTGGTTCTTAATTTTGTGATTCCTGTGAATACTTATATTCTTAAACTGTCAATATATTGTCAATACATAAAATATACTTATGTATTATATTTACATATATAAATAAAACACAAAGTTAATCAATATTAAATTTAATAAATTAATCAGCTCTAAGAGGGAACTATAAGAGTTCTGAACTTCAAAATGAAGAGGGGTGGGATGCCAGTTTCATTCCTGCTAGTTGGAAAAGAAGCAGGAAGACAAATTGGCTGGAGAAAGTCACCCAGATTGTCACGGTTAGTTAGATCCAAGGATTCTCAACTTAGAAAGCAACCTGTGAGCCATTCTCTTGGAGAAAGACAGGTGGAAGTCTGGGCTCTTAGAAGACACGTCTATATCTCAAGCTAAGCAGAACAAGGAATGGGTAAAATGTGGTCAGTGGTAGAGAGGTTCAAAAAGGGAGATACTGAGTCTTGGGAGAACGAGCCACATATCTCACAAATTCAAGAAACAGGAAGTTGTAGCAGGTACTTTTAGATCTCACAAATTCAAGCCCAGGAAGCCGTAGATCTGCCCACATCTTAGATTTCCTTTACCAGCTTTGTGAGCCCATGTTTTTTGTTGTTGTTGTTAAAACCTTCAGGGGATTGCCCTTAGGCTACTGGAGTTGCCCACTCCAGTGGAGGGCATAAAGTGCTGGGAAGCTACGTACCAGAGGCAGTTACATAGGCCCCCCCCCCCCATAACCAATGACTGACAAGCGCAGAGGTACAAAATGTCCAGCTCCTTTGCCTTGAGATGGGACAATCTCTGATGAACAGTCCCACCTGAGATCAGGCCAAGGCTGGGCTTCACCTGAAATTGCACCATTGCTTGCCTTCTCTACTTTCCTTATCCTGCTCCCTTACTCCTGCACCGGTTTCTCCTAGGAGCAGTCATTAATAAATCACTTGTGTTTGAATCCTTGACTTAGAGCCTGCTTCTAGGAGAAAGTGCCCTAAACAGATAGGGAACCAATGGCCAAGGCAATAGGGGCATAAGAGCAGGGCAATGATGATGGCAATAATACCAGTTAACATTCACTGAATCCTCGCTATCTTCCAGGCATGGTGCTAAATGGTCTTACAGGTGGTTTTTTATCTAATTCTTTCAAGAGTCCAATTAGGTAGGTATTATTGTAGCTATTTTACAGATGAAGAGACTGAGGTTTAGAGATATGAAGCAATTTGTTTAACATGATGTGGTTAAAAATTAGGAAAGGGGGCTTTAAGGAGAGATCAGCAGGACCCAAAAACTTTATGGCATATTTAGTGGAGAGTATTAGA
Source organism: Myrmecophaga tridactyla (assembly GCA_004026745.1). NCBI lineage: Eukaryota > Metazoa > Chordata > Mammalia > Pilosa > Myrmecophagidae > Myrmecophaga > Myrmecophaga tridactyla. Next base: position 82,606 of record PVIY010004502.1, read on the forward strand.
TTTTAGGACTACTTGTCTTAATCTGTTTCACCCCTACTCATACCCCAGTCAGAATGCCTGGCTTTGAGCCTGTATGTGGAGTGATGGATGGATCGAACACTTGGGACAGGGTGCATGGTCAATCATCATCATGTGAGCACTGTCCTTTACATATACAAGTATACCTATCCATAAGGCCATTAGGCCATCCTGCAAATGAATTTTCTTGGGGTTATTGGGGAGCTTAATAAGAAAACCTGGATGCTCTGAGGCAAATCCAATACTATGGCTTGAATAAAACTGTATAAATATTGCTTGGTATCTAATAGATGTCAATTGTATTGAATAACCATATCGAATATGTGAATATGTTCAAGTGATCAATATAGTTATATGTATAGTAAATGGTGAGGGAGGAGCATGTGACATGGTGAGGATGTAAAGCCTGGACTTTTCAACCAGCATTGACTGCTTGCCTCTGTAGGTAGTGTGGATGCCTGGGGCACTGGAGCTTATTTATTATTTAAAAAGTTTTGAATCTTCATATTTATATTTTTTGTATAGAAGAATAATAAAATGAGTCAAAAAGCCGAAAATATTTTATAGAGAAAGCCAAGGTGTTTTCTTATCTGAAGGAATGTAGTGTGTTCAGAGAATGCTGAGCTCAGTCATGGTGCCTGGTTTCCAGTCTGACTCTCTCACCAAGTAGTTTTTCTTTTTGTATTATTAAGTGTAGTCCATTGCTTAAGTTAGGGTTCACTGCTTATGTTGTAAAGTTCCATGGATTTTTTTCACCAAATAAATTTTTAACCTTGAGAAAGCCATTTTTTGATTCTCCCCAAGATTTGGTATTCTGGGTTCTCCATTTGTAAAACCAATTTCTGAAAAAGATACTTCTTTCTCTATGACATTCAGCTTTTTTTCCTTAGTAAGAATTATGTATTTTGATATCAACATATCTGGTAAAGAGCGCTCAATAAAATTTTCTGTAAACACATTTAAGCATTTTGTATAAACTCATTAGAGTAATTCATTGAAGTATAAAATAATACTGAAAGGCACACAAATTATAAGAACACAGCTCAGTGAATATTCTCAAAGGAACACACCTATGTCACCAGCACCCAGATCAAGAAACAGAACCTACTGGAATCTGAGAAGGGCCCTCATGTCCTTTCCAGCCAGAAGCCAGTCTCCCTTCTCAAAAGTAACCACTGTCCTGACTTCTAACACCATCACTTAGTTTTGCTTGTTTTCAAAGTTAGTATAAATGCAATTATATGAATTTACTCTTTGAGTCAGCCCCCTTTACTCCTTATTTATTGCGTTATTCTTCCATGTTGCTGCATGCAATTATAGTTCATTCTCTTTTCTATATAATAATTCCATTGTATGCACATTCTTCAATGCATCCACCCTATTCTGGAGGAAC